>KN481410.1:0-11685 GCA_000787095.1 Periophthalmodon schlosseri
TATGCTAACATACTGACAATTTTGTATTTGCTTAGTGGAACCACATGTTTTGACTACCTGCGCACGCAATATTTATAGACACTTATAGTGGTACTCCCTTCCCTCCCTCTGTACCAGTCATCTTTGTAGCCTGTTGTGTTTTCCACATGTTACATCTTGTACTCTTTGAGACTTATTCATGTGTTTGTCCAGGCTTGCTTTGACCAACATGCTAAAGCTTTCATAACGCTACATCTCCCCACCCTTTCACTTGTCTCTTCTTTACTTGTTGCAGATCAAGTTGAAGTCCACACCTTGGTCTTGTTTAAATAGAGGGTGTACTCTGTTGCTTTTACGCAACATTTAACGTAAGCTGTGTGACTAATTATGCGTTGTTAATTGCACTATAGCACTTGCTATTTAACACGTTTTAATACATAAGGGATCATCGGTTTTGGCGTGAAATTATGATGCAAATCTTTTTTTTTTTTTTTCATTTGTCTGTAGGGTTGTCACGGTAACAGTATGGTGTTTATCTGAGGATGAATCTGTGTGCGCTGCCATGTGACCCACTTTACAGCAGTGGTGATGGGCTCACACATGTCCGTACATATGTGCAGACACAAAAACAAGATGTTTACCTTGATCAGCAGAGGAAAGACATGTTCCATCCTTCCGCATATTTCGCTCAACAACACGGCACTATTTCTGCTTCCTGCCCTGAGTCACATTTGGCCCCATGACCTACATCTATTGTCGCCTCATCTGTGGTCACCGCTGGACACCGGCTCTCACAGCTTGTAACATGTCTTTATATAAGACAAAACTGAACAAACGTAACAGTTCCCAAGCGGTCTCCTCAGGAACCACTTATGACTTCAGCTTTTAGAACTCATAACACAACCACTGTGTCAAATGTGTTTTCAATAACTATTTACAATACAGATCTACCAACCAACCAATGTATTCTTAACACTAATCCTTAGAAGATCGTGTCAGGTGTGGTGTATGTGTAAAACTATACAATGCCACACCATATGAATGTTTTGGTATTTACTTGAAAATTCTGCATGTGAGCTGCCTCTCTGTTGAGTTATTATTTATTTACTTATTTATTCTTACAACAACCCACAAGGATGTTCCACAACTGAGTAGGTTTTCTATGAAAAGTGAGTCATTTTTAAAATACTGTGATGTACATTTTAGGTCACATTGCTCTAATGGCACAATTTGTTGCTTCTTTGTGAAATTGGTATGAATTAGTACAAGCAGTAAATGAGGTTGCACAAACTATTCCTCACTATGTTGTAATTTCAGTTTGTCTTGTTTGTCTCATATTTATTTTATTTCCAAATTGATTTTACACAGCTTCCTTGCACCTTTTGTCCAACCATCTGCTGCCAGTCACGAATTCTCACTTATCCTTTCACCATCCAATATGTAAAAATATTGGATCCAGCATAGATTTTTCTGTCACAACGCAGCTTTGTGTGTGTGAGTAAGTTGATGCAGAGCCCTCTAGTGTGCATGCTTTGGTAGAACAGGTATCACTTACATAATGCACGGAGGTCGGTGTGGGTTTAGTCTTTGTTTGTAAGGTCTGTAATAGTGGACCATATAGAGAGGAAACCATGCTATTTGTAGAGCGTAATTGCAAGTTATATTTATACACAGTACTGCTTAAATGTTTTGGGCAAGTTTCTAAAAAATACTTTGAGAATTAAAGGTGTGTCAGTGTTCAAATACATTAGTCAAAACTGGAAAGTGTAGGCCACACACTACATCTTTACCACTGTGAGATGTAGGGCAGCATACCGAGACTCTAATGTAAAGCTCTTTAAATTCATGTAGAGAATGGCCTATCTATCGAGGCAAAAACGTTTTTCTTTTAAAATAATTAATTAAGCTAGTTTAAGTAAATTTAGGGAATATGTTATATCTTCCAAGTACTGTTTCTAATCATCTTTGTATCTAATTCAAGTTTTCCACACACACTTGGCACACAGTATATTGCCACTGTGCACGCATTGTTTTCTTTACTGTACAAAAGACTGTTTCCATAGCAAACACACCCTGGGAAGCCATGACACACTTTTCAGCTTTTGCCTCTCAACAAAATGTGCCACCACCGGCGCGTATCCCACCCATTATGCAACAACAGAACATTATGTAATCTCCCATAAAAAAGAAAGAAAAATAAATAAAAAGTTTGCCCAACATACTGCTCCAAACATTTTCATCATTAGGCCCTCCATATGGCGATGGCTGACTCACCGAGCTTTTGTGTTATTTGTTAATGGGAAATATGGTGTTTTGCAGAAGCTGAGAATGTCTGCATTGCGTCACAGCGGGAGAGAGCAGAGGGGGGAAAAATGGAGGAGATAGGAAAGCAGGGGCACCGCGAGGGGAGAGGGGTGTGTCTTCACTGACCTACATTCAGACACCCCACCCTGGCGCACCCCACCCGCCTCGGCAGACTGACGTGTAAAGGGCACTTTGAAAACCAGATGCAGACATGGCAAGTATAGCTAGACAAACACACAGTAACTGAGCACCGCAATAGACCTGCACAAAGTATGAAAGATTAAATGTGTAATACTGTGCAGCTATGTCACAAGTAACTATAGATAAATCTCCATGCAGTGCATCTATAAATTCTAATCTAAAATATGCTTTTTCAGTTCTGCTGAACATAGTTTGGTCCTGGTTAAGACCTGGTTTAGATCTGGTTAAGACCTACGTTAGTCATGGTGTAGTTCCAATTTAGTGCAACTTAAATGTGCTCTATGTAATTTTATTGGTGGAGAGTCTGCTACCTGCTTGTCGCCATGGAGATGTAATTGCTTTGCTTGAAATGTTCAAGGCATTAAATGGTCTATCTAGTGTTTTACTGCTCACAAAAAATCTTGAAAAACATGCATTCTCATTGTGAGTGGGGTCCCCACTCCACAGGTCTGACCTGGTGGTTTCACCTGCTTTATACCATGGAGTTGCCATATCGTGGAACAATCCATGGCAACTTTATGGAGTGGCGGACCCTTCATCAGAAAAGGTATGTAGTGTACCTTTAACTCCTTGTTTAGGTCGGGTTCAGTCTTGATCGAAAACAAGCCTTTATCCTTGGCTTAGTCTGGTCTTAGTTCTGATTACATTTGAAGCTGTTTTAGTCCTGTATTATTAATATATGAAAAGTGTGTGTTTAAGTTTTCATTTCATCTGTCCCAATTTTACAGACTATATTGTTATTGCACTATTTACCACAGTTATCACATAGTGCTTATTTCTCTACAATGCAGCTTACATTAGGTTTGATGAGACCTGGGAACTATGTGAGTGAAAACAGCGAGAGCCTGGAGGGATCTCACAAAAATGAATACAACAACAGACTGCACCGAAACACTTAATCCTCTCATTTCCTGTGCTATATTATATTCTGCCCTTCATGCTGAGGACAACGCAGATGCAGTTTTTAATAAAGTGGGCTGGAAAAGCAATAAAAACACAAGCTGAGATTAGTAATAAGAATAGCCCACACTAATATGGCGATGAAGCTAGATAGTTTTGTGATGACTTCTAATACCTTTTTCACCACTGAGCAGCAAAGACTATGTAATGAAACAAATTAATAGTCTTAGGCTTGCATAGTATTCATAAAACTCCTATGGATATACACTTGATTATTGCTTTAGCTTTATAACTACTTAAATATACAATATAGACAATTACTATCAGTGTAAAGGATCAAAAGTCAAAACCTGAATTACTTGTGTTTTCAGTCAATGCTCCGTCATGCACAAGCCCTTCCCAGCTGAATATAATTATGTCAGTCTGTTTCCAAGGAATGATCAACACAACAAATGTTAGCATTGTAATTTTCCTATCACACTTAATTCCACTTTGCACTGTCCTACTTTGTTTTTCATCGGCTGGGTAGCTTATTGGAGTGTATGTTGTGAATTACTTGCCGTTTGGTCTGTAAGTCCTAAAATTATTATAGTATTCTTAAACGATTACTATCATCTACCAAGGCCTTTGTCTGGCAGTGATGAATATGTTGAGGTTGTCTTTTGGACTGACAAGAATGGATTGACTATAGGAATGATTGAGTACAGCAGAGGGACAGTCCTCAGTGATTTTTTTGTAAATAAACTCAAAGAGACCAGAGGGAGATGGTCTGTGCAAAAAGTTGTTGAACTCAGAGGCTCTAGGCAGGAGGGGCATGAAAATGACAGTAGGTGCAGTGGATTTGATGGAGGATAGAGACTGGTTATTCACTGTGCTCACTATATCCGTTCTTCATTAGTTACTAGCTATAGCCCATTCATTTGTTAATACATTGTTGATGATAATATTGTTATCATTGTGTTACCTAGTTTTACATCTTACATCTTCATTTCACACCACAGTCAGGAAGTCCTTTTGTGACATTCTTTCACTCGACACAAATACTCATTGGATGCTATATTTTGGTATTTTGCAAACCTATTTAGCTGTAATTTTATTTTATTTTTGTTCTCAGTGTCAGTCTGAAACCACAGAGTCTTGAGTCTGAGTATTGTTCTTCCTGTTCTGACTTCTTATCATTGTATATATGATTTGTAGATATGTGAAAAATCTATTACAAAGCACCCTACTGACATTTTAAAATAGATCACAGCGAGGCTATAGGTTTTGAATTCTCTCATGATTTCAGGATCTGTGTTATGACTCATTTTGGTAAACACGTGAACTGCCTCCGACGAAACCAAATGAATCAGAACTAGACAAACAGCTCGCAGTTATTGAAAGAACAGTGGGACAAAGCTGGAAAATACTTTCATACAGTACGCTTTGATGTCTTCTGATAAGACAATATGTTATGTAAATGCAAAAGATATGATAAATAAATAAATAAATGAAAAAAATATCATTAAAACCAAAATAAATGGCAGTAAATTCGGCCCTTCGTTTCATTACAGTGATGGGTCTGAAAGCCACCACTACAGGATGCAAAACTCATCACTATATTCTTTATAAAAAAGTGGGTTAGCCATCTGTGTTTGAAGAGAACAACACTGTATGAAATGTATCTATAAAGGACTACTTCAAAAACTGCCAGAATATCTCATCTGTTTGATAATCATTGATACCGGAACATTTAATACTAGATCACATGACTGTATAAGGACCAGCCGGACCAAAACAGACAGGAAAGAGGGCTTTTAGCTGTTTTGCTTCACAAAAATGGAACGCACTTCATGGAAAAGCTAAATTGGATACGTTGGTGACACAATCACAATTTAATCATCTTTTATACACACACCTGCACCTGTTTTTAATGATTTAGATGGACTTATATACTTATATTTTGTTTTGTTTGTTTTTGTTCATATTGTATTTTGAACAGGGCACACATGAAAAAAAGAGTCTGGGTGCTCTCATTGGGTTCCCCTGTATAAATAAAGATAAAGAAAGAAATCAAATAATGCAGGCTTCTTAATACTATGTTTTTGTTTGCTTGTTTGTTTTTTCAGTCAAATACACATTACAAGTACGCTTCATGAAATACGTATATTTTGTGCTTTGGTCATTCCAGTATTAAACTTTCACTTTTGAGACAATTTGAACTCTTTTGTTGACAGAATTTTGGGGAAGCAAAAATAGCAAATGCATAAAAAAATGTGTCATGAAGTTTGGGCAAATTCCTTCAAGTTGCGCTCTATAAAAATATTTTCCATTCAGCACATTTATGGATCACACAGAGAAATAAAATAATTAGTAAATGTTCACATAACTTTTGAACTCCCTGGAACTGAAACTGCACTACATCTATGATGGAAATTTACAGAATACACCAGTGACGTATTAACACCACACTAACCACCTAAAGGACAGGAAATATGCATAAGGGGGAAACATAGTCTTTGTAGATGACAGCTGGCTTAGGAGAGCAACTTTGATGGTAAGGATATTTTTTATTTTATTTTATTAGCCAATTATTATTATTATCAAGTAGTAGTATATCCAGGCAAAAGATGGGCCCTTTCAGTGTACCATCCATTTTTATAATAGATAAATATTACTCTGGGTTAAATTAAGATTACTGAGTGGGTTCTGCTGCAGGGTGAAACAAACATTACTCTACGGATGTGTATCAGTGTTTGTTTTCAATGACTGATTTAGAGTCAATGAAAACAAAAAAAATCTAATATAGAATAATGCAAACAGTACCTGTACATATATTCAAGATTAGTAGTATTTTTTGCATCAAAGCTGTCGTCCACTCTGCTCAATGTAGTGCCATTAATAACACATTGTCCCTTTGAGCAGACAGTGCAGCATGTGCATGAATACCACCTCACCTGGGTGCAAAGTGGACACTCTAGAAGGAGTGGGCTACACGCTCCTCTTCATCCCGGGGATCCTGCTGCACGTCGCTGCTTTTCACGCCTTCAGGCTGTGCTCATGGACAGACACCCACATCTACATGTTCAACCTGGCCTTGGCTGATTCCACCCTCATCCTCTTCCTCCCCTTTAGGATCTATGACGCCTTTAGGTGCCTTCCCAAGACCCCTCTGTGCACGTTCCTTTTCAACTTGCATTTCCTCAACATGTATGCTAGCATCCTGACCACAGCGGCCGTTAGTGTGCACAGGTACCTGGCTGTGAGGTTCCCCATGCAGGCCAGATCCTGGAGCAGGAAGAAGGAGACAGCAATTGCTGTGTGCCTGATCCTCTGGGGCCTTCTGATAACTGTATGTGCTGTGTTCAGAGAGGAGAACAACCCTGACAAACTCACGACTTGTTACAAGAGATGCCAAGATGCACCACTCCATCTTGTTTTTGTACTACTGCTACTTCTTCTGGGCTACCTTCTTCCTCTGTTGACAATGGTGTTTTGTTCAAGTCAGATTATCTACATTTTGCTGAAACTTAATGATAAAACACAGGAGAGGAAAGGCATCACTGGAATAGTGACAGTTAATCTGGTTGTCTTTGTGGTATGTTTTACTCCTATAAATGTGGGCTACATAGTGAACTACCTGATTGAGCCACCTGCAGACTGGCAGCGCATACTCGCACGCAATTACTTAAGGGTTTCTGAGTGGATCGCCTCAACCAACTGCTGCTTTGATTCCATCAGCTATTACTTTCTTCTCAAACATTTTTACTCTCAAAAATGATTTTTACAAATTTTTTTATTATTGTTTGTAGATTTAAAATGATAATGGAGATATTCATAGTGTCCAGTAGTTTAATTGTTTCTGTTCAAATTATAAAATATTGTTTCCTGCAAGGTGGCTGCTATCTCTGTCTGGTGAGGAAAATATGAACTGAAATTCAATGCATTGATGTTTTTTTTTTTAACTTCATCTGGCATAATTTGTTTTTAGAACTCAAACTACGGCCATGAGTCTAACCTTTATCTGACCTTACTGCTCTGTGTGAGACGTTCAAAGCACAAAATCAAAGCAGACAACAAAAAGCCACACTCATTTTTAACTCCCGTTCAAAGAGTGGTCTGGACCGGTCTCAGACAGGCATACGGTGTCCAGTCAATGCGCAGACCCCCGTGGGAGAGCTGACCGTCTGAGGCCAAATGGAGCAGAGCCAGTGTGCATCTCCCTCTAGTGGCGACCACGTAGATTTATGCTTATACTGTAGTAGTGCCATAAGCAAAAGTTGAGAAAATAGAAATAATATCATAATCTTTTTGGTATCTTACAGTAGTTATCAAAAAATACATGTACTGTATTCATTTAAGGATGTGCGGCAGTAATTCTGCCAGAAATGTGCAAATTCTTCTCTGCTGTTCACTAATTGTTCAGTGAGCATCCAATTAAAGATAATGTATTGCCCTAATGATTTGCACTTGCTGTTGGCATGAAGCTTCAGAGACCTTCAATGTGTGTATGTGCATATTGTGTGTAAACTGTGCAAGTGATGCGTCTTCCTATTTAGCACCAAGCATGACAACATCAGCAGTCAATTATATAATGCCATTTAATAGCAATACTCCAAAGATTTATGGTTATTATAACAGCAGTATCTTAGCAACTGTGAATGACAGAAAAAAAGGGAAATTCGGCAGGCATCATTGAAATGAGAAGACTCAGTTCTGTCTGAGATCTCTACACTAAGAACAGGGAACAGCTGAGCTCAGCAGTCAGCCCGTAAATACTGTACATACATCTTATTCACAGCCAAATAAAAATGCACATCAGGACAGGAGTCCCTTCTCGGGAGAGCAACTGCGAGCCCTGAAAACCCAACAATGACATATCTCATATTTACACTATTTACACAGCAAACACAACAGCCTCTTTCCAATGCAAAAAGAAAGAAATGGTTTTGTGCTTTTGCTTATTACTGCACAGTATAATGACAAAAGTAATAGGTACATTCATTCAGTTGAGATGCTGAAAAACTGCTTTCAAGATCCCCCAGTATGGCAGTACAATCACTGGAGTGGAAAAGTTGATGTATAAGACATTATGATACACAGTGTTCCCTCACAGCATTACAATCAGTTTGAAGGTTTGCTCAAAAAACACATATTTGTAAATCAAAATGAATACAAAACTTTGAAAGAAATATTTAAAGTTAGCAGTAAATACAATTACATTTACAGTCTATAATGCATCAAAGTAGTTAATGAGCAAACCCTCAAAAATGGCATTCAGTGTCATTGGCATAAGGACAATGAGAGCTGAGATGAGACTTAACAGTACAAGCTGGCATCAGGAAATAAAAGAAACAGTCCAAAGGCATATATATATATATCACAAATACTGCAAGTGGTGATATGGAAACTGCAGTCAGACCACAATTCAAATGGTTTATGGCACTTCATTTCATGAGGAATCAGTCAACAGTGACCAATTGGAAATGATTTTGGCACACATAAGAGTAATTATCAATGCTTGTTAGTGCTTATAAGCAAAATAAATATTAGAATAACGTGGTATTTGTTTGGAAGCTAATGCCTGATATGAAAGTATGCTTGATGCTATAGGCTTACATTATCATTTTATTTAATGTAAAGTGTACATACAGAAAACTATATATTGCTCACTATTAATATGAAGCTAGTGGTGTTGCTCCTTATTCATTGCCTGATTTGGCTGCTTGGTCCAGTCTCTGTTTATGACTCCCATCTTCTCAAACTGTTGTGTTGATCTAAACATGCAGCATTTCATACAGCACTGGACACTTTGATGAGCTCAATATATAGTCCCATTTCTCTGCTGGGTACACTTGCATTACCTTTATTAGCTTTGTGTTGGCTTCTTCCTCTGACATCTCTTTCTTATCTGTGAGACCTTGACCCACAATGCCTTACAATGGAATAAATGAGACCATGTTGCACACATTGTAACAGTTCATGAATAAATGTCTACACTTATAGCCCCTCTGCAGCATATGACAAAGTGTTCATAGTGCGTTGCAGTAAATATCCTTTTTGTTCCGCTCCTCTGTCTACACGTCCATGTGGAATTACAAGTCTTTAAGAGTACATGGAGTGGAAGTGGAGAGCGACTGAGGCACACAAAAACAGAGATGGACGTTTCAGATGTCAGTGATGTACAGCAGCAGAAAATCTGCTGACATTTCAGAGCTGCAGTCGGCTCTGAGTTACAGCCTCACATCCCAGGAGGCAGGTTAGAGGCAGTTATATGTCTACCCCTCCACAGTACATACCTGTGTACAAATGTGTATAAAGTGTTTGAAAAAGCCTCTGTTTGAAAAAGACCATATGTTAGGTAATAGGTCACAGGAGTTTGACATATTTCAGCTTAATTGGATGTTTTTCAGAATTACTCATTTGACTTCAAGTACCTACTTGGAGACGATGCCAAAGGGGCAATACTGGAGAACAGATGGGTGATGTTGTCGTTAATGTTATCCGCAAAGAGAGAAGCCTCTTAGTAGTACCTCTGCAGCCATACTTTATGTACAGAGACCGAGGGCTTGAATGTCTATCCACATCTTTATATCCTCCCCTCCCTCTCCGTCACCCCTCTCCTCTCCTCTGCTGCTGGAGCCAGGGAGAGTAGCAGCTCTGCAATGCAGACACAGCAACAACCTCAGCCCATCTGACCAATTAGTGTGCGCCTGGATATGAGTGGCAGAGCTGAGAACCAGTCACAGTCACGGAGCGATACAAGAGGCCAGGGGCTGAATGGTAATGACATAAACAAAAGGAGGGGGTCAGAGACACTGCACTGGTCCCTCTTAAGTCACTGTCCATTCTGAGTCCTGTCATTACAGCTCTTCTTCATCAAATGGCTCAAGTCCATAAAGTCGGTCAGCTCGCCCCGCTCTAGCGCCCCCCGTATGAGCGCTCTGCTCAGGGCAGGAGTGTGCTGCTGGGACACATAGGCCTGGCTGCTGGGGGCAGGCATTGTGGGGGGTGGCAGAGGAACAGGAACCATGCTATGACTGCTCAGGATGTATCCCTCCTGTGGCCAGCGGACAGGAAGTGGCTCGCTGTACTCCATCGGGCTGGGTGCACTGGGAGCTGTTGGGGCACTGGGCGCACTGGGTGCTGACACCACCCTGCGGCGCTCGGGGGAGTCCTGTGGGGTCATGGGATACACATATTCACCTGCAGACTTTCTGAGGGGAGCCTTGGGCGTCCCTTTCAGTGACTTTTCCTGCTTACTGAGGCAGACATAGTGCTGGCGTGGAGTGTCGTTCCCTCGCCCCTCACTACTGTGTCGCCCCACACCGCCCTGTGGGAACAGTCTGGTGGTCAGGTACACAGATGGGGGCATACGACAGGGTGAGCCTAAGCCCACCGAGCCCCCTCCCAGGTATGTTTGGCTTGTGTCCCAGCCTCCAGAGTTGGAGTCAGACAGTCGAAGTCCACGTCGCTTCTGCTGGGGAGTGTGTTCCGGTGTGGGCAGGAAACCTGGGTCGAGCTCCCCAGATTTGACCCACCCATTGGGCATGACGAACAGGGTCTCCCCACCCTGAGAACACTGGCGTTCACCTCCTGCCTGGCGTGTGACACTCAGGACTGAGCCTCCCATAGCACTGTTTATCAAGCCCCTGTCGCGCCGCTGTAAACTGGACTGAGATCCGGTATGATGTCTCCGGTTGGATGGTTTGTGAGCCATGATCCAGCAGACTGCCAGGCCAGACAGGGCTGCCCCAATGGTGAACGCTGACACTGCAGACGCCACCAGGAGGTTTAGGGAGACCAGGCTCTCTGGTTCAATCAGCAAACTCTGCTGCAAGATACCTGTGGAATGGATAGATTAGCTTAGTTCATTCCAGGTGTAACACAAAACTTAATGATAGGGGATCAGAATTTAAAAGGAAAAAAGTTGCTACCAACTTCTATATACACAGAATTGAGTAAAATTGAATAAAATGGAATTGATGTATTAATCGTCTCTAGATGTCTGTCCACAGGGTGTCCTTAAACATCATTAATACTTAGTGCTATGTAGAGGCATCTACTTAGTGCTACAACGCGGCATCTACTTCGCACTTTACCCCCACAAGACAAAGGTAGTCCAAAAAAATCAATATCTACAATAACACTCCTAAATGTTGGTCATAATGTGGGGCATTAAGAGTCTATTTTGTGGGATGAGTCTTTGTAAAAGGGTCTCTCCACTCTTGCCTTGAGGCTCCACAGGCTCTGCTTTCTACAGGCCTGTAACTGTCATCAGCTCTCTCTGACCACAGCAGCTGACTCCTCACTCTTTTCCGC
>KN481410.1:13422-31688 GCA_000787095.1 Periophthalmodon schlosseri
CTACAAATCTTGACTTGGATTATTATTGCTGACTGGTCTGATATGTAACTGAAGTAAAGAAAAGTGTACAGACCTCATGCAGCGTGAGTGAAGATGGCAGCGGGACGTGGGCACTCGGACCAGACATGAGGGGAAGGCCAGAAGCAGAGTGTGGCTGGTTCTGTCCAGAGTCAGAGACAGGAGCTGTCGAGCCTGAGGAGAGTCCTCCCCACACCTGCACGCAGCCGCAACATACACAATAGTATACAAAAATAGACAAAAACAGATTCTGACTTTGTGTATAAAATGCTATGCATATTCTTACTTCAATATGTCAGATAGAGTACACCAGTAAGCAATGTCAAAATCGGAGCAGGGTCAACAGCAGGTGATAAAAGGCCTACAGTACACCCCTATAATAAAGTCATTGAGAGTCCCAAACTCTCATATAAGCTCGTGAGACACTAAAGGACATCTCCAGCTCCCACTTCAATGGAATGATAAAACCTTAATTTTATCATTTTTTATTTTTTATTTTCCAGTATGAATGTGTACTTTAAAGTTGTTGGTAAATTTGTTCTATAAATACTAGACTAGATCTTAGTGGTATTGAATCTTTTGCTTTGAATGTAGAGTCTTAAATAAATAGATTAAAAAAAAATCTGTATTAACAATAATTTACAGTACTCACTTGTCAGGGTTGAATCCCTCTACTTCCTCCAGAAACACGCTGTTGTGGGAGACTAAATCTCCATTGGGAATCATTAAAAACTTCAAGATGGTTCCTCGGGTTGAGCCCAAAAATAGCACAGTTCTGTTCTTGTGTGGACCTGCTTCTGTGTCCACCACCATTGCTGTCAGCTGGTACCTGGTCACAGACCCAAAGTTAAGCCCACCACGTAACTTCATATTAAAATGCATGCATGTTATTTACCTCCCCATTGTCTTGACCACCCACGGCCTGTGTCCCAATAGTGGAACAGTTTCATCCATCAGAGGGTGTGTCTTTACAAAGTTTAGCACTTCGTCTGGCAATGTTGTGGAGGTGCTGAATCTTGATCCCTGTACTGCACATCCTCCGGGTCTGAAAGTAAAAAAAAAACCCAGCAAAGTCAGCACTGTACGATATAAAATATACTCTCAAAATGGTAGTATCTGCTGAACAGCTTCTATACAGTGTGCACAAGACTTAGGAACAGGCCTATAAATTCTGTTTTGATTAGTTTTGATGTTTTAGGTAGTTGCTTGTTTCAAGGTATTGCATACGTATTTCTCATTGCAAGAAAAAATCATTAGCCATGTCAAAATACTGCACAAACACAATTCAGCTGTGAAACCATTATACAGGGTGTCCATAAAGTCTCTTTACAATTTTAAAATTTAATTACAAAGGCAAGTGATACGATATATTAACGAGATTTGTTCTATTGTACTCAGTGGTTATAAAAGTTTTTAATCACATTGGGGTCTGCATGTTCGTGAGTTCCTCAAACCTTTCCAGACTGTTGGATTGGAAGGGATGGACCAATTCCGTGACCACCACGTTCACCAGATATCACACCTCTGCATTTATTTCTGTGGGGCTATGTTAAAGATATCGTGTATCGAACAAAGATACGGGACATTACTGAACTAAGCAAAACATAACAGATGCGATTATTACGGGACTTACTGAACTAAGCAAAACATAACAGATGCGATTGCAACCACTGATGAGGCTATGCTACTGCGAACAGGGCAAAAAATCGAGTACCATCTTGATGTGCTTCGTGCGACAAATGGGGCCCATATAGAGGTGTATTAAATGAGGCAAAAAACTGAGCACAATAGAAGAAGTCTGATTAAGATATCTTATCAATTGTCTTTGTAATATTTGTTTTAAATTGTAAAGAGACTTTATGGACACCCTGTATATAAAGCAGTGTGTGGTGTGAGTGACAGCGAGGGATAGACTCTAGATGAGACACACTTCATGGACTAATGCAGAATGTTGCCAAAGTTTCTTACACACTCTTTGCATATGAATACCTGGGTTTAGGCACGGCCTCATCTGGTACAGGAGTCCAAATTGACTCGGGGGATTTTTGCTCCTTAAAGCGTCCTTCAAAGACATGTGCCAGCTGCTGCATGTCGAACACACACACAGCGGAGCCAGGGATGCTATGGGCACAGAGAGAAGAAATATGAGAGGAATTGTACTTTTTTATTATTGTATCACCAGAAGGGGGTGGTAATCACTTACATTTACTTTTTCACAAAATAACAATTTCAAGAGTAGATTCACACCATACATGTTACTTATTAATATTAAAGGCGCACTATGTAACTTTTCTAATGAGGGGTCTGCCAACTGCGTGTCTCCATTGAGATATTATTGGATTGCTTAGTATTATTGTATTAAACTTATCTATCATGCATTTACGCCATTACAGAAGTTTTATTGCTAGAAAATAAAAACAAAATTTAAAAAAAGCAGACTCACCTCTCCACAGATCAGACCTATAACATGGCTGATGGCGGACCCTCACCAGAAAAGTTACATATTTCACCTTTAAGTGACAAAAACTTTATTTTGACACGTGACTTTACAATCATTATTTTTCAAATTTCAAAACAGGCAATTAAGAGAAAAAAATACAAACATATAAAAGATATACACATACTGTGGCGATTTAGTGCTTCTTGAGTAATATTACATTATGAAGTAATAATACTCTGGCTCATCTACACCTTCTATGTTATGCGCAGGTCTTTGTACCTGTTGGGAGGGGTGGAGAAGAGGCCCAGGATGACGTCCCGGCCCTGCATGTGAATGATGCTGCTGGTGGCGTGCAGCAGGTTGAAGTAGAAGTGTGAATCTCCAGGCACAGAGCAGTTGAGCCGAGCCTTCAGGAACGTGGTCCACTGTTTCTCCAGGACACGCTGAGAGCCGCCCAGGTCAGACTTACATACACGAGCCACACGAGACACCATCACCTGCAACCACAGACACAGAGAGGGAGATAACTGTGAACTAACGTTCCCTGAAAAGAAGTAAGCAATAAGAGTATCATGAAAGGAATTTGAGTTTTATATATATAAGCTATTCAAAATTCAAGACACATACTGCAGACTGCTTTCAGTTGCACTGCTGGGATCTTTTGATAAAAGGCCTAATGTTCTACTGACTTAAAGTATCATATAAGATGCCCCTATTACTAAGATAAGACAAATATAAAAAGCCTCTTACGGCTGCGCCCTGTTCTTTAAAGATTTACCACAGCGAATGATGCGCTGCAATTGCTTGGATATTGTAACAATATCGTTCTGACACAACATTCTATTTTTATCTGAAAGACTTTTTCTGCCCCTTGAACTCCCTGAAAGAAAGAGATGTTACCGGCCTCAGCCGTGGCTGACACAATACTTTTGTTACTGTAAATTGATCTAAAATGACTCTTGATGATTAATGTGAGGGAATGCATGCCGGTCATACTCCATACAATATCTAATAGTTTGGGTTTTTTTTATTTTGTTTTGTATATAGTCTTAAGTTTAGTTTGGGGCTTGTACAATATATTATTTGATTATGAGGAAAAACCTTCAGCTTCTGTCTTGGGTTATGAACATTTCGCTATTTGACACCACTAAGCAAGTACTTCTAATAATTAAATACAACTTGATAGAGCTGTCTTCTATTTAATGACTTTTCAAACTGAACTGTGACTATCATTGATGGTTAATCACCTTTTCGAGGTGATGAAACTCCATGGCCATCTCTCTGAAGAAGAAGTAAATATGTGGCCCATACTCCATAGCACTCACAAAGTACGGCTCTGCAAAACAATATTATCATTATTAAAAAATTCCCACACTTGTATTTATGCATTCACTGCAGAAGAATGCACTGGGAGCAAAGTGCAAGACTGCCATAGTAATAACATTTACATCAACATAGAACACTGGCGTCCACTGGGTCTCATTAAATATACATGTGCTGTTTAATTTATCATAATGGACAAGAGGATACACATTATTTATCATTTATTCATCCTGATGTTCTTGACTTGACCTGCGTGGCTTGATTTTCCGCTGTGAAAGATAGAGTTGACTGAGAGGCGTCTGAGTAACCTCAATACATCACATCTGTCCAAGAGTGCTCCACTTAGGAATTCATCTAGCAATCAAATTGGATCTTCTTCTACAGCCTTTTTCTTAAACCTTATCAGGAGTTTTTGCCATGAGAAAGAGAGTTCTAATTCTGAAGTACCTCGGAACCATTTAGAGTCGTGTTTGACGGTGCGTAGGGCAGGGCTGTCACCGAGGCTGCGATAGATCACAGCATCAATGGCTAAGAAGTCTGTCACGGTGCCGGTAAAGAGACTTCCATCTGAGACAGAAAAAGCACACACGTACGAACATGCGGACAAGGAAGATTAAGAAGAAGGGATGGCGAGATAGCACAAGGTCAGGAAGATTAAAACCAAACAAGTGCCGCACCGAGAGGCCACACCATAAATCACTGGTAAAGGTAAACACAAGGGCAGTCTGTACCTGCGAACAGAGCCACGTTAGCGTGTCTCGGATCATACGGGCAGCGTGCCATGCCACTCACAGGCTCGCCCACCAGTTCCAAAGTGTCTCTCTGCAACAAGGAGAAGTGCAGCCAAGTTTAGGTTTAGAAACTACTATTACTACTAAGACGATGATCATTAACAGATAGTAGTGATAATAAAAAGGCCTTGTGGCTCAATATGTACAGCAGTTACCATTCAACTAGAAAAGCTCAGGTCCCTGAACTACACCATTACTTTCAGTTTGTCTGTCTGTGCAGGGATGTCAAGATTATGGAGTTAATTTATAGCCATGATATTTTAGGTCACAATATAATTTTAAGAACAATAATAACAATTGTGAAAATTTAAGAAGCAGAATTTTGGAAGTTCCAAACCTACATGAAAAGTGCCCTTTTTGGCAGTTTATGTTTATGTCAGTTTTATTTGGCAGTTTATGAAATTCACAAAAATTGTGATATTTATTCTTACAAAAATCATAGCACTAATATTTTCTATCGTCACACCCCTATTTTATAATTACAGAAATAACTTGTCTACAATGACTAACTACAATGAAACAACAAATCATAACTTTTTTGATTAAAATAAGCTGCATATAGCAGATCTATGTACTTACAGTGTAATTTGCACAAAGAGGATTGAAGGCATTTGTTCCACACACAAACAGGCCGTCTGGCTGACTGAGCAAAACCTTGATGAAATTGCGGCACTCGCCCTTCAGGAATGATAAACACCACAAATGACGGATTAAAAACAAGCAGATAATTATTAGATGCACATAAAAAAGGGATGTTGTTAAGCTGCAAACTACCAGTTGGAGATAGCTAGACCACCAGGCTGAGGAATATGGCTTTAAACCACAATCCTTAGAGGAAATGGCATTATCAAGCACACTCCCCATGCTGGAACAATAGGATACACACTTTATAGCTGGCTTCAAAGTGCAGAGTGAAGATTGAGGTGAATTTTAAAGCTGCTAACCGGGAACGTAAAAGTTGATGAGAGCTGTTGCCACGGTAATCCCTTTGTGGCTATATTTCAGCAGAGTCTGATCACAGAGCTGCTGTCAGACAAGATGCTCAAACCTGGAGATATGCTTCAGTGTTATAGATAAGATTCCCCCAAAGAATCATGGCAAATATTAAACCTTCCTTTAAATGTTTGCAAATATACCTGACAAAGCCCCATTTTCCCAAAGAATAATTTTCATCAGAATGAGGAGTGCTTTGCATAATTTTGATTTGCAGATCATTCGATTGTTTGACAAATGGTGGCAGAACAGTGCTCTTTTGTGTTACTGAATAATTCACACTAAAATATGCCTGCGTTTCTACCACATGGCCTAATCAGGCATTAGCATTAAATGTATTTTAAATCACACTGAAGGAGAAAAACATTTTTCTTTCAAATGCGGAAACAATAATTGTAATTTTGAAAGCTGTCATTTTGACTCCCTAATGCACCACAATCACACCCGTAATCATGTCTTACATTTACAGGGACATTACTGGTAGTCACAGTTGCTGTTTCTGACTTTTCACTGTCTTCTGCCATTGCTCTGCCTCAAGCCAAACTCCCACTCGTTTTGTCCTTTTATTAAAATGTTATTTTTCCTTTCAATCATTTGATGTTATCTGTTCCCTTAAAGCTTCAGCTCTCCTGGTGTCCTCAGCCTGTTGGCTCCATCCACCTACACACATGTCCCTGCATTTAGCTCCTCTCCTCAAGTGATTTCAATTACTGTTTGCTCCCCAGGGCTGTGTCAGTCTCTCGGCTCAGTTTGCTCTCCAATGTTTTCTCATTGCTTCTTTTTCGCTTTTCAATTTTTGTCTCGATTGGATTTGGCCGTTGGCACTGTGGCATTTATTCAACCAAGCATATATATTTATAAGCTGTCAATCTTACCAGAATCAAATAGTACATTTTTATCACATCCAGCTGGGGTCTAAACATGGTGACTGGAATAAGTGTGTAAAAGAGTCCAAGCTTCAGAAACATTTCTGCGAGTGGCTGTGATTAGAGAGTTGATTTTGCACCAACAAGATCAAATTTGTGTAAATACCATATGAAGTGTGCACACAGGAAATATGTTTCCTCCAGCAGCTGTGGTGTCTGTCCAAGCGTGTGATAGCATGGATATAGCTGGTGCATAAGAGTGACTTTCAAAGTGCTGTGTTTAATGTAATATACCTCATGTTTGCCCTTCATACGGCACACTCGGATGTCGTTTTTATTGGATTCCCACGTCCGCTTCTGACAAAAGAAAATTATACATATTATTTGTATAGTTATAGTGCATTTTTATTCCCTTCCCTGGACATAAAATGTTCTTACCTTGCTGTAGAACATTTCCTCCCCAGCCATGTTATCCAGCTCGACTCTGTACAAATCATCTCTGTCCAACACATGCAACACAAGGGTTGGTAATCCAATTTGTAAAAAGAACAAGACGTTAACATTGGCATGAAAGATAACTGAAACTTAGACAAAGTAAACTACATAGGGTTTTAATAATGAAAAATATGACAAATTATGGAATAGGTATATTATGAAGTAGCTATTCTTCAGCTGCACTGCTCCATAAACAACAGTTGCTGCTTTTAACCTCTCTAAGTACTTGGTTCAGCTTTGATATACCACACTACCAGTACTAAGTCCTTAAATACACAGCCAGTACTTTTGATGGAAATATTTAAAATGTAGAAGATAATAGGACTGCTATGCCTTTAAACTAATAATAATTCACCAACTGTAATTATTGAGCTGTACATAAACAAAGCCAGAAACCTAGAATGTTAGCTACTCATCCCAAATAACACGTTATGATAAAACTGACAACTATCTCTTTCTGTGGTGAGTGTGAACAAACAGCTTGACATTTAGCAACAGCGTTTGAAACATCACTCTGACAACCGTCGTCTACAGCATGACAGCAGATGGAAGCCGGGGCATAAAAAAGGAATATTAATGTGAAGACGTCACTAACACACACAGTTGGAGGTGGTTGCCGTTGGTTACCTGGCTCCAATGTAGAGCGTGCGGTTGACTTGGAGGACGGTTTGGATGTGCAGTTCCTGTCTCTGAGCCGAACGGTGTGCCCTGCCCAGAAACACGGGGTACCTCCTCACCACTGAAAGATAAAAACAAGCAGAGAAATATAATCAGAGCAGACAAGGAGTGCTGTCCTGAAGTGTGTCAGCTGAGGACAGAGAAAGGGCAGCTTCTATTTAGATGAGCCTGTATACTTTACAACATAGCTTTATCATCTCTGTTTCAATGTGGAAAAGTGCCCAAAGTGGAGCCCGCAGGAAAAACAAGGGCTTTTATTTGATCTACATTTGTACTTTTTTTTTTTCATTCAATTGTGCATTGAGTATTGTCTCTGTCTAGAGCAGTGGTTCCTTTTTTTTTGTCTCGAGTTGCTTCTAAACTTTGTATCACACTCCAAGTCCCTCCTAACAAGGGTGCTAAGCAAAAAAAGTTTATTTTAGTGTTATATTGTCAGTTATTCATTACTTTTTTGTTTTGATGATATTGGTGTCAAAAGTACTACAAAACCTTCTTAAAATACTCTTTATGTATAATGTTTAGCCTTTGTTGAAGTACATGCTTCCATTTTGGGCCTTCCAGGACACATGTTTCTGCACAGCGTTGCATAGTTTTTTTGGTTTCTTGGCTGGTGTGCTTGTTTGGTGTCATTTGACTTTGGTCTCATTTGGTGTCATTTGACTAAGAAATACATAACTTGAAATAGGAGTTATTGTAGAATAGATATGAGAGATGAAGCTTTAATGTAGGTAATGAAGGAGTATTTGCCTTTATTACTAGTGTGTAAAAGGCAGTGTTTGTCATGACTTTCTGCTGGATTTCTGCTGTCTCAGAGCATTATAATAGTTTTACACAAACAGGAAATGAATGGAAGCATCAAATTGTGGACTGTGAAGAAGTTTGTGATGATGGAGGACACTGGTCTCCGCAGGGAGTCCTTGTCGCCAGGAGACAGATTGTGAAACGGTCTTGTTGTCCTTGACTGTAGGGGAGGCATGGAGGAGCGGAGTTATCCATCTCTACCTGCCTGTCTCCTCCCCTTCCCATCTCCACCCTCAGCCCTCTCGTTTGTCATCTGCACCACCCCATCCTGTCTTATTGTCTCTGCATCTCCTTCGCAGACATCCAGAGTCAGAATTTGCACTTTCTCATTTCCTTATTCAAAAATCCAGCACACACTGAAGACTCTGATCAGATGTTATTTTAGTATTCCAGCTCTGAGCCCATCTCTCCACACCCGGGCTCCGACCCTTGACCCCTGATTTCCACTTCTAGCACAGAGCCATTTATCAACTGCGCACGCACACACATTTAAAGAGGGAAGGACACACATACCCTCCACAGGGACGTAGCTGAGCGGACTGGGTTCCTCTGGGAATGAGCCGTCAGCCATTTGAAGTAGCACAAGAAGAAACGTGAGGGGAGGAGTCACGGTCGCCATGGCAGCAGGACACATTCTGTGATCAAAAGGAGAAAGTCAAAATTCACTATTGTGTGTAGTATTTGAATATGCATGTGAATATGACAGTGTACAGTATATATTGACTATTTGACAGGTTTCTTTATGTGGATGTGACAGGGTCGGCAGAGCAGCAGGGTGGCTATCGGCACCTTAAAAGAAAGACAGTGTGTTCCTATTCTTTACACACTGGTGAAAAGGTGATGTATTGTTGAAAATGTCACTCCATTGTAAAACTGTGTGAACTAAAAGGGTCTCAAAACCATATACCACACAGAGAGGCTGAGCATTCACCAGGTTACAAAGACATTTGGGTGTTTTCCCCCCCCCAACTGATTGGCTATATTATGGACGATTAGATTTTAAAAGCAGGGGGTGTGTCCTTAAGATGAGCGAATGAGGGAAGAGAGAGGACAAAAACTTAGAGCAGATGGACAATGTTATTGTTGTGGTCAGAGGTTAACAAAGCTCTCAATCAAGCATACCCAAAGTAGAGCTCAGAGTGCCATTAAGATCCAAAATGTGCTGTTTATGGACCGAGCCCTACTAGCAGAATTGCCAAAGCACAGTTTTGTAATGCAATTTCTTAGTCCACTATCTCTTCTGACAATAAAGAAGAAGGGAAGGAATTGATGTCTTTGGCAGCATTTTGTAAAATAGCATCTCATATAACGGAGCTTTTGTGCCCACAATTGGTTTACTGGACAGATAAAATGTCTAGGAAAATGGTTTGTGGTCAAGCTAGAAAAATACAATTTGTATCTTTAGCATTAACACTTCAACACATAATGCAACTGCAGCCTTATGAAAGTCAGTGAGATGTTTCAATTAAATATTTAACACAATTTGATACAGGGCAGCACGATTTGGGAAAAAGATCTAACTGTGATTTTTCTGACAGGCATTGCAATTAGGCTTCTACTCAAAATTCACATTGTAAAAGAGTATTGACAAAAAGACTAAAACAGATTAATATATAAAGAAATGACATGTATTTCAGAACACGTTTGTACAGATCTAAACTACAGAGTTAGTAGTTTTTATGCAGAATATGACAGGATATTTTTGTTGTTTGTGAAGGAAATTATGCTACTTCCTCAATAAACTTAAACATCTGTGATGTGCTTATTGCATCCATTCAAATTGCAATTTCGAATCGATTACTCTTGCAGCTCTAATTCAATATAATACCGCATATATTTATAAGTAGAAAATTGAACCTCGGAACAATCGAAACACATGTTCAAAATGTGGAAGCTTTCCTCCTAAATCCTGTGAGATGGCTCGGCGGCTTGCTTGTCTTTGATGTGAGGATAAGCACAAAAAAAAGAGAAAGTGTTACAAAAGAGAGATGAGAGGAACCAAAAGGGCGGAGTACTCTGGTTTTCAGTCTCTACAAACTAATATGATCTTCAATGGGGAATAAATGAGAAGAAAGGTTACAAATTGACCAAAGAGTGTGAGTAGTATGAATGCTGTTGCTATTATCCTGAAACCATGTTCGCTTTCCCCAACCCCCTCCCTCTCTCTTTCATCCACCCTTTTCCATTAAGCCACCAGCACCTTTATTCATTCCTCTTTCTATCTGCCTGTCATTTCACAATTTAAAAAACACTGTAATTGTAACGTATTTGGTGTTGTGGTAGTTGCTAAGGTGATGATAACTGCTATTTTGGTACACAGCCATGTATTGTGCATATTCACCTGCATTGCCCACCACTTGAGATTGTATATAAGTTGAAGTGTGAGGGCCTGTTTAAAGACATCAGAGGCGTCAGACTATGCTCAAGGGATACTTCAAATGAAATGCTTGCCTACAGATTGCAGGTTTGACACATCTAAGCAGCTTTCCTCATCAAATGCTTTGGAGGAGGCAGAAAAGGCAGGGTGGGGCTGGCTTGATTCATCTGAGTGCCTATGCTAATTCTTCAAACTAGATGTAGGCTACTGGAACGTCATTATGATGGCCAGAACAAAAAATAAAGAGCATTTTACACAAGTTTTGTTTAATAGAGCACAATAGGGGCTGTTTTCTACTTCAAGGCCCTGCAAATATTGAGCTGGTGTAATAGAGGCTCGTGCTTTTGAGGAACTTGGACCAATTTGTATCAGTCAGCCATAGAATTATTGTATAGATTTACCTATCGAACAATAGTCCCAAATCATTGGCGTAATCATAGTTACCAGTGTTGCCTGGAGTACACGCTTTCACAGTACTTTACAAAATAATCTGGAATCGTGTCCTGGCTCCACAAATTCTGATGGGCAAAACAAACACCGTGGCTTACCAGTAAAAAGAAAGAAAAAAACAACATGATGACTAAGGAACATTTAGACTTTGTTCAGAATGATACAAGGATATTCAAAACATTCTGCCTTGTTTGGTGCACTGTGGCTGGTCCTGGACCCTCAGACAGAAAGTAGGAGGTACTGACTAATCAAATTAACCTATAACCATAAAAATGTACTGGAGAGTAGTCTATCCAAACCTATTTTTAATAATGGGTCTTTTGTTGTTTGCAACTTACTGCTCATATTTTGGTGCAGCGTTTTTTGCTAACCAGAACGTTGATTAAAATTAAAACAAAGTAATAGCTCTATTTAGCTGTATGTAGCAAATGTTATTCACCTGAAAACAAGGGTGCAATTTTCTAAACAATTAATTCCAAACAACTAAATTGTTTTTTGTAATAATTTGCATATTCAAATATGATTTACTGGCAGTGTTCTCATCTGTCATAAGTACATCACATGTGTAAGATATTGACCTGTACACATCTTTAGTAACTCTAGCTTTGTATAATACAGTATTTTGAGCCCATCCGGTCACAATTCATTATTCTGCATACGCAAGATCAAATTAAGCAAATACCTAAGCACGAATTTTAGTAACCTTCGCCTAAGCAGACGTTCAAACCCCACAGCCAATCATTAATGCAACCTCCTCATTAGAGCACATATCGATTAAGATTATTGATTCAAAAGATAAACCACGAAATCGGGGCCAAGGCTGACATATGAGAACTCTGCTGCACACCGATCTCATGACAGGGGCAGTATTTTTAAAACCCCAAGCTATAAAGGGAGGTTCAAGGTTTTCTCTATGTTAAAACTGCCAAAATCAAAGGTTGTGCGATTTCCCACAAGACATAGTCGAGGATAAAAGATGAGGCTGAAGAGACAGGAGCTCATCAAGCTTTAAAAATAGGCTCATGGTTTCTGAAAGAGGGCTACAAAATTAGGCAAATGGAGACAGGGATTCTGATTTGTGTCTGCTTGTAATGGTGTGATTGGATTAGATGGTGTGACACGGATATTATGGGATGTAACTGACAGACCTGTGCCGCAATATGGGCTCATCAACTATCCATTAGCAAAGCATCTTGTAACGTGCACATCATTAACCAATCAGTGGGTCATCTAGAGGTATAATCACATATACATTCACCTTCATTGTGTCCAAATGTTGTATTACACTGGGTCATAACCTAAATAAGTCTGAAGTGCTACACAATTATAAAAAATATATATTCCAGACTGTTTAAGTGCCACAGAGAATTTAGTCTGTAGTGTTTGGTAAATGGTCACAATTTTATCTAGCGCTTTTCCACTTTCAAGGCACTCAAAGAGCTTTACATCAAGGAACCACTCACCCATTCACACACACACATTCATACTTACACTAGTGTACGCAGACACTGGGGGCGAGGTGGGTTAAGTGGCTTGCCTGAGGACACAACAACGGCATTCATCTGTGGGAGCTGGAATCGCACCGCCAACCTTCGGATCAGTGGACACTCTACCAACTGAGCTACTGTTGCCCTCATAATTACACACGTTTTCTGAATTAACTTGCAAGATCAATGCGCTAAAAAGAGACACAAAATAACATTGGCGTCATTATCCACCATCTGGGCTATTCATGGAAAATAAACACTACCAAAACCATACAGCTATACAAAAGAGTAGATACGGATAATTGGTCTTTTTGCATTAATCAGCGACAGTATAAAATTGGTTATGATCATATACTAACCTGTGTGCCTGCCATATTACTATCGATTAAACTGCATTAATATTACATTTATTGACTCAATGCACATTTTCAGTCAATACCGTAAAGATATGCACGGCTGCCTCTAAGTCTTTTCAATTTTGTCTTAAATAGTGTTTCTGTTATACGAGTCAGTGCTGTTGCTATCCTGAACCTGCAATGCTACCTTTGTCATTGCTTTTCAATAAATGGGTTCATAAGTGGTCTAAAGGGTACAGAATTCACAGCGCGCCTCTTTTACATGCATGTGTACGTCACCCGGCAATAAAAGCAACAAAATAATGCAATGCATTTATAAGAAGTTGTGTGGGCATCTTGACATTTCCCTCCTCATACTGTATGTGTCACTGTGATCGGGGCTCGTTCACTGACTCCCCATTACTGTTTAGCCACCATACTCTGTGCTGCTGTTACCGTAGCAACCAATAGCAAAGCTGGGCAGAGATGGTCTATTGCAGTAGATGTAAAAACGAACAGGGCGGGATGTCCTCCAAGGCACACATGCATATAGAGTGTGTGAACAATATCATGAACCAAAACAAAATAGTATAGCTAGTGGTATATTATCGATTACTGCTACCAGCAATGGATTTAAGTTTTGATTTTGTGTTTGGCTGTGATAAGCTAATGATCTGAAGGTATGGGTCCCCTCTTAGCGATGAGGGGGATGGGAAAAGACTATCTTCATAAATCACATGTTTCAGGTTTTGCTCACTGAATGGAAGGTCAAAAAAGTTCTCTCGAGGATTTGAAGACCTAATTGGTCGATAGGAAAACATAAATCATGATATAAATTAAATACTCATCCTGACTCTACAAATCTTTCTTGTAAGATGGCTTCTCTTATGCAGGTTAAAAGACTTAAAGAGAGATATCCTGCAGGCGCAAACAAAGACATGGGCTAAACTGGGAGAAGTGGGTCACCTTCACACTCTGCTCCACTCTACAACCACCGTAACTTCATTATTGGTCTAAATCAGATTGCCAGATTAAACAGGCAAAGTCCAGTAAACACAATTTCTCCCAATAAAAGAGTTACTCCTGTAGCAAAGTTCACATTATACTGTCATAAACAAGCAATCCACCCATATCATTGATAACTGCATTTATTATGGAAATTGTTGTACATTATTGACGAGCGCTATAGCAACAAAGGAGAAAAATAGTATCAGTGTAACAAAGGACTTCATAACAACTAACGAGCAAGCTTATCATTGTTGCGGGTTTCATACAGTGAAAAAATAAAACAACCATTTTAGTACGTCTGATGTTTATTACTGTAAGCAGTGACTAGGCATATTCCAGCAACTATATGCCATATAGACAGTACTCTTTTGCTCTATAGGTCTGACACAAAAATGCACAAAGCTGATCAATGAACAATAAAAAGTCACCAGTTCACTCAAATATGCAAGTTGGAGATGGAAAAGAGATCAGTGTACCCCTCTAAACACAACAGGATCTCAAGACAGAGCTACGAGCAGCATCACATATCGTAACCACATCTTACTGCCTCAGCCTTTTTGCTGTCTTAAGGTTTATCTTAGTGCACTATATTATGTCACTGATGCTTGAAGGGAAGGTGGCTATAGTGATAAACCATTCGCTGGATCTAAGACAATTTCGCTCATGTACAAATAGTGATACAATTTCGGTCAAATAGGATATATGCATGAGACTTTCTAAAGTCAGTTTTTATCTCATCAAGGCTAGACGCGATATTCTCTCGGGAGGCCTCCCCTGTCTGCCGGGAGCGGCGCTAATCAAAGTTAAGGGAATCTGTCTTTTGCAGTTAAATATCCTAAAACACTACTCCATCTGCGGGGTCGTTTATATGCTAATGCCGGGGTTACATCCGCACGGACCTTTGATGCAGCTGCGCATATCAGGTTAAGTGTATGGAGGAGAGAAAGTGAACACGAAGGAGGAGAAAAGAAAAGAAGGGATGAAGAACAGAGGAAGAGATATTCCCTTGGGTGTGTGCCATAGGTAATTAAAACAGGATGGACAGAGCAGGGAGTGTAGCCAGGACGCTCCCACCAGCCTCATCTAATCAGACCTCCTGCCTAAAGCCCATGGTGACAGACACATTCTAGGCAGTATGGATGAAGCGAGCTTATGGATAATCTACACAAGCAGGAACGCAATCAAAACAGCGAAATCCGTGCCGTAAAACAGGCGATATATCAATGGCAGTATATAGGGGTGAGGCAGCACAGGCACAGTATATTTATGGCGCTGTAAGGAGCTGCAGCAGCAAGGGCAAACGTTACTAACCAGAGTTTGACTGCAGTAAGCACATATACATTCAGTGCACATAGCCCCGAGCCAGTATGCAGTGCACACCCTCCAACACACGTGCACCCAGCCCCATACGTGCAGCAGCAGTGATGCAGTCTCCACACAGCAACGGGGGAGGTGGGAATGGACTCCTATCAATGGGACTATACAGTGTAGGGAGCAGTCTGGGTTTGGTTGTTTGTTATATTATCTTAATAGCAGTGTTTAGGGAGAATCTTTTGTTAATCTTTACTGGTACTGAAATGGTTGGGAAAGAACGTCTAAATCTTTGCATGTCAATAACAAAGCAAGCTAAAAAAAATCGTAATGCAGTATTAGTCCAATTTAAGGAGAGTATTTTTCTTTTATTCGCTATTATTGCTTAGCACAAGAAGTACTGACTTGTGTGCTTGCTGGTTTTATCATCATTAGGCTATGGATTGTCTAATATAAACAATACAACAATTATCTCTCATTTAATATATACTATTTCCTATTGATGGCGTAGACTATAAAGAAATGTTTCAATTAGAAAGTGGTTCAAAACCGCTGCATGTTTTTCTTTGTACGCTCTGATCGCCGCTAGCAATAAATATAGCTCTTTGGGAGGAAGCCTGCTAGGAGGATCACAGCTCTCAATAGGAGGTCTACACACATTTCAAATCAAAATGCCAAAGAGCTGCTGGTGGATTGACATCCACACACAGACACATATCACACACTTTCATTTCTTGCAGGTGTAAATGTGTTGCTGCTTTGCTTGAGGCTACTCCGGTGACTGCAGCCTCACATGAAAAGCATAATTAAAAAAGAAAAGTTGTGTTTGTGTGGGAGAAGGGAGGGGTGAGCTAGAGGACAGGATTGAGAAGAGAGGGAGATTAACCCAAACAAAGCTTCATCAGGCAAATAACTACCCTAGAGTAGCTGCAAGTCAAATAACCAGAATGTGGCTTTATCTACCAATAAAAAGCAAACCATATCTCCCAAATTCAAAAACTCATTTATGTTGGCCTTCTTTTGACTAGTGCATTTATTTATTGTTTATTTGTTAGTCATCAAAATGCCAAAGTTGACCTAAAAGAAACATCAGTGGTTTTAATGATTTGGAGAATTAAATGTATACATATTACATACAATTTTGTATTTTTGGCAGAACAACAAAAGAGGAACTACAAGGATTGACATTTGGAAATATCTCTGCTGGAGACTCCCAGACTGAAGTGTCCAGTATGCCATTTCATTCATACCACCATAATCACTCAACCACTCACTGTTATTTTTTTTTTCAATAAATATTGTTTGAATTCTCATATTTTTGATGTATATATGTGAACTGTCCATATGTTATCTTGTTACTCTGTTATCTTGTAGCCCTAACATGCATCATGCGCCATAGGCAAGGAAATAAGAAGTGCCTTAGCAATGGCATTTGGGAAAGGTCACTTGGCGAAGTGTTTTCTTAGTGGCTGTCTCAAGAAACTGAATGGTCCAATTCTGACTCTGCAGTTTTTTAGGTGTGAATCGGATCTAAAAATGAAACACACTAACTTTAGCATCTTTCTAAAATTGTGAGGGTATCTGGGTGACTGTGCAAATTGATTACAGACCCATAGTACAAATGCAGTCATGTTAGCAGGGCAGTGCATATTCTAATGTGTCTTTGAACTGAATTACAACCACATGATTTACAAAGAAGCGCTGCTATAGAAAAGTAAAAGCACATTACCGCTGGAGACACAGCTATTATAATGCTCACATCAACTCTGTAAATACTTTATTCATTGACAAACAAGTCTGGGAATGTATAGTTTACCCAACAATGTGTGAATCTTTTGTTTACTGTAGCACAAATGTATTTTGAGATAATATAACAGCAGCAGTCTTGCGGCATCTTAAAACATAAAATGCTAGAATTTTGCCGATTACAGCCCAGCAGTGTTCAGAAGCAGGAGTGAGTCAGTGTTGTAGTCGGTAAAGAGAGGCAATTTGTCCCGGGTTGCTCGACACAGTCTCTGGGTGGTAGGAACAGGAGCTGTTAGCTTACATCACACTATTTTCAGAATGTTCTGCTTATTCCATGTCTAACGCACAGCCATTTCAGTCATTTACAGGAATGAGCTCCTCTTTAACCACCCAAATGTACTTGGCACTGGTTGTTGCCTACTCATGGCATGCAGCATTTCTCCCTCCTCTCCACCCATGCCCCAGATGCCCTGTTTGTGGTTTAACATGTTTGATTGAGTAGGGACCTGTATGTGATCAATAGAACTCATTAAAGGTCCCGTGGGCAGTCAGCTTACACCAGCTCTCTCTTTTACCTGCAGTTGTTAAAGCTCATTGCTTCAAGAGCTTTTAACTTTGCCCCAAGAAAATAACTAGATTAGTTTAGCTGTGCTTTCCTATACGTGCTGTATACATTATGTAAGTGTACACATGAGGGCTTGGTGTAAGTCAGAGTTGGGCTTGGTAGCTGGTGAAACAGTAGCTGCACCTGTTGTTGCTTTGTGGTTGGGTTAGCACCTGCTCACAGGGCTGCTGTGAGGCTGTCTGTGTGGGCAGCGGGGATAACAGGGAGACCATTCACAGCCTCTCAGACTGCTGTCTGCAGCCTCGGCTTTCTGCTACACATTTTTGCTTCTGTCACTTATGCTCTGCCTACCCCCTGTACTCTATTCACCAATTTGACAACTACCACACTCCATCTTCTGCGTCTCCTCTCTTCAGTCTCTCTTTTGTCTGCAACTCTGTCTTTTTGTCTCAAATGGTCAACAAAAACACAGACACAACCAGCATGCCTTCGGGGCTGTGTGGTTCTTCTGTGGAAAACTGTTGTGTAAGAGATGATGTTGTAAACAATAAACAACATTATAAATCACTGAAGTGTGAGCTG
>KN481413.1:7926-18028 GCA_000787095.1 Periophthalmodon schlosseri
GTCCCCCCCCCACCCACCACCAGAAGTCACATGACCCCAGCCTTACGCAGGTACGTCCTCCTGCTAACTGTCGGACTGAGCAAGTCTACTTTACTTTTGTCTGTTTGCTCTGCGTTTATCTATTTGTACAAGAGAAACGCTGATATTGTGATTAAATACATTCATGAATATATTATAAACAATGACATTTACCAGGTTAAAGCTGGTTTGGATTGTTGCCTTAACAAAGTAAAACCTCTAATCCATGAGACTACAACTAAATGAGCACTGCTCCAACAATAAAATACACAATTAGACAGCTTGATTTCAAACAGGGGCTGTGTACGTGTACATGCAGATGGAAGCATAAAACATAATGATTTGGCCCAAGTGTGCAGCAGACGATCACTGCTGCTGCCTGTCTGAATGGATAGCTTCATTATTCATGGTTGCGTGTAGACAGCAGTGCTTAATCTCCTGCTTGAACGGTGCTGCTCACACTCTGTAAACGCCAGCGCTTGGTCAGCCTTATCTACTCGCTGCTGTGGAAATAGTAAGACTGAAAGACGCATGGAGAGGAGAGTCGTGTTTTGGGGGTGGAGGCGAGGGGTAATTAGCCAGGCTTGAAGCAAGGGCAGCGGGGCCATATATTCTCTGTAGTGAAAGGGTGCGGGCAGGGGGTCTATTGGCTCTCGACAGGTGGAGCAGGGGAAGGCGTCAGGACTGTGAGGAATCCAAACCACATATGAGGCCCTTCAGTGGCTCCGTCATGGCCTCTGAGGTCAAGCCTCTCTCACCTCCACCGTATACCCTGGAGAGAGAGTTCAGGGTTACACGATCCCTCCAACTCACGAGAACTTCACTCAGTAATTCTTTGGAGAGTGGAAATCATAACGTCTGAGGCCATTTTCAAATCTGTGTTAATCAGTTACTTTTTGGCAGTTTTAAATGACAAATACTCCAGTTACTGTACTTGAGTAGATTTTTGGGGTAACTGTACTTTTTGAGTAGATTTTTAAACCTGTATCTGTAATTGACTATAATTGCAGCATGTAATGGTTCTTCATTACATTTTAAATCATAGAAGTTACTGAGAACTGTAAACCTCCCAGCCCATCCCAATCCACGACTGTCTCATCAGTATCTTGCTCCTTTCTATACCTACAAACACACATAACGGTCCAGCATCGCCTGCTCTGATTGGCCAGAGCCCTGAGAAAATGTGGATTGCAGTTTAAAACGACAAAAGTCAGTTTAATTGATCAAGTTTTTTTTTATTAGAGATGTATCCAAAATGGCATTAAAGTTGTGTTAAAATGTAACTAGTAGTACTTTGAGTTGTATTTTTCATGTGTACTTTTACTTGAATACGAATTTGGAAACAGTACTTGTACTTTTACTTGAAGACAAATTTTCAGTACTCTTTCCACCACTGCTTTTTTGAAAGAAGAAGAATATTAGAATATAAGAATATTTTTCATTTTTGTTTTGTATTTTTGTAGCCCAAATGAATCTTTTTCACAATAGCATGTGGAAAAAGGTGCCCTGTTAAACGCATGAGATTCGTGCTTGTGCTTTCTGGCTGTTTTGGTTGACTCCGTAATCCTCGTTAGAGCCATTACAAATCCCGCTGTCTTTCCCGAGAGCCGGGACAGGCCGTGCCACTGGTTTCCTTTTGCATTCCTCTGGGCTTTATGGGCAGGTGTTTAACATTACTGCTAGGATCTTTATTGGTGACTTTAACAGCAGCTTTTTGCTTACCTCTCAATTAGGCTCACAAACAACGCTGGCAGTCGAGCCCCACACATTATTCTCTTGTTTCTGAAATACTTTACTCAGGCTTACAACTACATTGTCTATATTCATTTTTATAAGCAAGACCCAATCACCTGCCAGCCCTAAAATACTAAAGTAAACAGCTTCTGCATGTACTAGGGACAGTCTGATATGAATCTTTTGAGCCAATACCGATATCCCATATTTGTCTTCTTGTTGTGGCCAATAACCTTTATTTGGCAAGTTTCAGTCTTCTGCTTTACAGAATAAGAAAGACATTAAAATCACAATACAACAAAACAAAACATAAATAATCATCATAAAATGAAGATTAAAAGAGAAGAGCACAAAATAAAAAACCTTTCAGTCATATGCACAGCTAAATAGAACCGTTTGGAGCCTGGATTTAAACATTGTCAAAGTAGAGGCCTGTCTCACATCTTCAGGAAGACTGTTCCAGGTTTTAGCTGCAGAAAACTGAAACGCTGATTCCCCATGTTTAGTCCTGACTCTGGGCACCAGCAGGAGGCCGGTTCCTATATTTGCAGATACCAATATTCAGCTTTTGAAATCCATAACAAGGACCACAAAATGTATGTTATGTTATGAAAATTATCGTTTTGCTTGTGTAAAAATAATTACAAAATGTATTTATCTGTGATATAAAACATACTCATTAGTCTGTTCAAAAAGACGCTGACTGGAGCCGGGCAGAAAACAGGGGCCAATACTGGGCCGATACCATGTCTGGGGAAACCGGATACACCAACCCATAATTCATCCCTGCTATATACTTTTATACTTCAAAAGATTCTTCTTATAAAAAGAGTAAACCAAAACAAACATTTGAACAAATCCCCAAAACAAGCATGTCAAAGAGCAGTGCAGGTTCAGTGTAACATGTTCACACTGTCTAGCTCTGTCATTTTTAAGACCCCTCCAACCCTCCACTGACCCATGACCATGCGTCTGCGTGCACACGCCCCTCCCCTTTCCTCTCCTGGTCCTCGCTTTATGCCAGGTCAGTGTCCGATGTGTATGTTAGAAATAGGGTCGGTGCAGGAGGCAGTGTGTGGCCTGTATAATTACCGCAGCTTAGCAGGGCCGGCGGCTGTGATGTGCAATTCTTCAAATCAAGGTGCTGCCCGAAGACTTAGCCGGCCGCACCGCTGCCCTCAGCTACTTGATTGCTGGCAGCCGGGGCGAGCCATGTCAAGTGGCAAGGCTGGGAAATGTGAAATCCCCAGATAAAGCCCAGAGCCCTAAAAAGCCATGAAACTCCAGTAATGAGGAAAGTAATGGGGTTTGGGGTGGAGGAATACTTGGCAGGCAGGCAATGGCCAGCAGCCTGGTCACGTATATCCAAAGTGTTTTTATTTTTTACATCACAGTCCTGTTTATTACTTTTATTATACAAATGACTTTTATTTACAATTCATGAGCCATTTACGGATCAAAATCAGATCTCTCTTTTTCCAAATCCTCAGAAATGCACAAATGATATTTCTTTTATAGGTTTGTATAATTCCTGCTTCTTACTCATTATTTTTATAACCACAGTCCACGTCATACAGTCAGAAGTACATAGAGTTTGTTCTGTTGAATAGAAAAATACATGAAATATATTCTTACATATAGACACAGACGATTATTGTTAGAGCTCACAGACATTAAAAAAGTACATTTACTTTTAAATATAAATATTATGAAGATTACATATTTATGTCAATCTGTATTCTAATTAAAATGAAGCTCCTCACTACTGCATTAAAATGCTGGCATTTTGTGCTTTGCAGTGAGTCTTGAAAATCGTATTATTATGTCACTGAATATAGTAATGTTGGCTCATATTTAGTTTAAATATTCATTGAATTATATAAATGTTTCAACACTCTCATTTTGGTTACTGGGACCCCTGCACCTTGCCGGTAACACTTCCTGTCTAAATGGGAGCCTCTAGTTTGTTGTGTGCAGCGTATGTGAAGTGGCTAATGGTTGAATCAGAGCTAGTGTAAACACCTGCTCAGACGCCAAACAGAGCTGTATGTGATAGGTGACACTTTGCCACATTGGTCTTGATGGTCTCATTTCTGCAGTCCCAGTAATGCGTCCCGTTTAGCAGGGTTACACTAGGGGGTGCGTGGAGTGTCCCTGCTTGTTTGTCCTGCTCCTGATGGCCCCCCGTTGGCACTTACAGCAATTATCACCTTGGAGGAATGCAGACCCTTCGTGTTAAATTCTCTTTGACCCCCTGTTGAAGGAGGTCATGATGCGGAGCTGTCAGCGGGGGGGCGCTGGGGGCTGGTGGGTGTAGCCTGTGTTTATAGATGAGTTTGTGGCAGGAACAACATCAGGCCGTCACCATGCATCACACCCCCAATTTGCATGTGTTTGCTATGTCAACTAAAGACCCTAATTTCATTAAAGGTAATATACCTATCCTGCACTCCTACTCATTTCATTATGAAATTCAGAAAAGCATTTTCAGTGACCAAAATGGAATGGCGGTTCGTGTGCAAATTATAAAATAAAAGACATGCTGAAGATAAGGTATTAAAATGAACTTTGAAACAATGTAGGCCTATTATGCAACTTAAACTGGGATGCCAGTAACAGCCATATTGAGAACACAAGTTTTTCTATCTGGCAACGCACGGACCAGTTTATCTTATGTGATTAGTTCAACTTTTGCATTTGTTTATTTTATTTTACATTTTAAATAAATCAACATAATTATTATTAACACTAAAATCAGTCTTTACATATAAAATACTTGTGAGATTTTATGCGTTTTATCTCTTTTCACATTTATGAGCGTTAAGTACACCAGCCAAACCACTGGCACACAGTGAAGACCGCAGCATTTGTGTATTTAATGTGTTTGTTTGGCTCAAGCTGTTTTTTAGTGCACAAGTGTAAAAAGCAGCTTTACAAGTCACTGCGTTGGCATTCATGGGAGAGAGAAAATAGGTGAAAAAACTCAGGCAAATAACATCTGAACATATGACACTATTGGATATATACATAAGATGTAGCACATGTTTTGCATTACCCCCCTCCTCCTCCCCACAGCCTATATCCAAGGTTTTCCTGAGAGTGAAAAAGGAAGTTGTGAAATAGTGTTGTGCGCGCGCTAGTGAGTGAGGCTAGCGTGATAATCGATTGTGTACAGAAACATTATTTTGTGACCATGATTGATGCTTCAGGCTTATGCATTTTATCATCTCTTTTACAGGCTCCCTTCTACGGCACTGCAGGGACAGCTACAGTCTGAGGTAAGAAAAAGTAGAACAGCTTATGTATGTTTTATTTGTGTCTTTGTATCCATTTTCACGTTGTAGTTTGTGCTGAGTTGAACCACTGAAACTGCATCGAATGACTACTGGCATTGTGGTAAAAATACATTTAAAAACCTAAATATTTGTCAAGTTAAAATGCACTTGCCTGTACACTGATAGATCGATGGACATGAGTCTGGTTTCCACGTCCTCCGCTGCGTCTTAAGCCCAGTCAAACAGGATCGTGCAAATCCGCCATGTTTTTCAACCCCCTGTGATTTTTTTTTTTCCTTTATTTTTTTGGATACGGACGGAGCATGACTGTCCCCGATTGGCTAATCCACCTGTCAATCAAGCCCATTTGAAAACAGGGAGATTCGCCGATGGCTCACATCTTCATAAAGTATTAAAAGTGTGTATTCTGGATCCCAGGCAAAAAATGCGCAGTATCGTTCAGTCAGTAATGGTTTTGTTGGAACATTCTTGTATTTATACTTTTATCAGGCCTTTAGTTTCTCACCAGACAGTTAATATTTGGTGAGCAATTTGTATATTTGTAATTATTTAGTTTATTTGATCCTTGAATGAGTTGAAATGAGGATGCTTTGACACATTGTGACAACCCATAGTATCCCTGCCATGTTATCAGCTCACCTCGTCACCTCCAATTAGTGGCCGTCTTGGGTCCTTTCTCCCTCACGCTGGCATGGACAGAAGGACGGCAGAAGGGTACACCCATGCCCTCTTCCTTTAGTAGTGCCTTGGTGCTCTGTCACTCATTATTTATTCATATACACAAGTGGATAAACAGTAGGTGTCCACCCTGTAGTGAGGCACAGCTGTCAAACTTAGGGTTGAACGTCTGATAACATAATCGTTGCTTCGTGCGCACTTGTTCGGAGTTTAAATTTGTCTGTGTTGTCATGGCAACATATTTTAGTACTCTGGAGGGGCCGCTCTTCTTCTGTAGTTTGAAATTGCACTGTAATGCTGGTGGTTGGCTGTGGAGAGGCGGAGGGGGAGGGGTGTACTTGACTATGGGTCTGATAAGGGATTCTGTGAGGAGAGAGCTGTGATGTGCTGAACTTGAGAAACCCCTTTGATCTCGACTTGTATGCTAATGACTTTAGTCTTATGTATTCATTGTGGAGCAACCTTTTTTGCCTCTGTTTATTTAGACGGTTTCTCGCTCTAAGATATGCGTTAACCCAGTTATGGTTATGAAGATGTATTTTTGCCCTCACAATAACATACATAGACTGAAGCAAACCCATAGCAGCAGTTTTGTCTGGCTCTTGTCTGGCTCAGCGGTAGGCTCCACTCCTCCTCTCCAGCAGCACGCTCATTCACACACTCTCTCGCATGACTGCCCAAATGCACAAACAGGACCTTCGCCTTGACTGGCTCACGCACACAAAGCAATGCTTACTCACTCAGCAATGATTGTGCTAGTAAAAACCAGCAAGAATGAGGCGAAGACACAGCTGAGTTTATACACAGAGCTTCAGATCAGAGGTGGGAGATATATGGAACAATGGATTATATCGCAATAGAGTTTTTGAATATCTAGGATAAAATGACCTAAGAATAACAAAAATATCCAGTATAATTTTCCAAACCAGAGAATAAAGTGATATTTATGACCTGCTGTGGTTCAGTTTATGGTCCATTCACGCTTCGATCGGCCACTCGAACCAAGTAAAACATTGAACATGTCAAATGTGTGGAAAGGCAATAGTAATAAAGACCCTCATTGAATCCTGATGGCCAAGGAGGTCAGGTTCTCAGATCATACTATTGCAGTTGTCTCTTGTGCCTGTGTCATGTGTCCGTTAGTTCTGTCACGATACTAAAATGTAGAGCTCGACTTTGATACAAAGGAATATGCTTGATTGACTCATTTCTGATTTCGATACCACAATAAAAATAACAGTACTTCACTATGTGGTTTTACACAAGTCCTAAAGCTCAGGGTCATTCAAAAACTGTTTCCAAAGGTACAACTTTGTCCTACTCGTGATTTTTTTCAGCACTTGCTCAAATGAATATCTAGTTTTGATACTAGTTTTAGCGTTGATAGTATCTGATTTCCAATACTTTTGACGACCCTCGTGTCCGTGTGTGAGCAGCTGTATGTCTTGAGTTGCGTGTGTGTGTATGTGTGCTCATTCAGTGTGTGTGTGTGTGTGTGTGTGTGTGTGTGTTCTCTCTGGTCCACTGCTTTGGCACAAAAAGGAAGACCAGGCCGACCCAGTCATTGTTTTGCCTCTTGTAGGAGTCTAGCAGCAAATTGTAGCTCAATGAGGCAGTGCTGTTTTGTATGTTCTGACAAAGTGCAAACTAAAGTGTCTGGTCAGACATGTTTTCCAATGGAGTCTGCTCTTTGAGTGTAGGCCTGACTGTTGTTCAACATTGTGTGATTGGGTGCGCTTAAACATGAATGACTAATGCTTGTCTTAAGACGGAACAGAGCAGAGCATGTTCTGTTTTGCCTGGTTTTTAAAAGGTTTCAAATCTCAATATTTCTACACTTTTCAGTCGCAGCCAACATGACACATTTGTCAAAGTGATCAGAGCAGGGCATATGTGTGTGGGTGTATTGATGTGCGTGCATCAAATATCCCAGTTTCTACTTCTAGTGTATTCAGCCAACACCTGCAAAAACTCCTTCATGTTGCATGTGAGAGGGAAATGCAAAAACATGCAATTATTTAATCAAAATCTTCTTATAGAGATCTACAGTATATAGTTCCCTTTCCCCTTTTCATTTCTTTTGTCACTGTATGTATTATACACTTAATTATAGTTTGAAGTCAATTTGCTGCTCTAGAGCAAGTCTATATTAACCAATTATCAAACTGGTGTATTGTAAATAGTTTCTAATAAAGAAAATTAAAAGACATTTTGTTCAACATAAAATTTGGGATAAACTTTAAAATACTGTGTAAACAAATAGGTCTGCGGCATGTACTTCTTTAGTCTCAGCTCAGACACTAATAAAGCCAATAGTAGTTGGCAAATAAACACGGTCGAACAAAGGTGTTGGTGTGCAATGGCTCTACAGCGGTTATGGGGCCTCATGTTGTGGTCTGCCACACTCCTGTATAGGTTTACATCTATACTCATGCTGGCCTGTGTGGCCCTATATTCTTCATCTGTGCTTTCAGTCTAGCACCTTACAGCCCATATGGTTTTGGGAGCCATCTTTGACATGGGGCCCGACAACACAAAGCCCATTCGCTGCTCCTCCAAGTGGAAAATGGACGAAAAGTGGGAGGAGGAGGAGGAGGGGACTTGGGCAGAAAAAGGAGGAAGAGGAAGGAAAAGGGAAGCAACAATTAGTGTAGGATTTTCCAGTCATCACTGTGACATTTGTTTAATTTCTATGTAGAATTCAAATTCATCACAAGGTTACAATAGACCTGTCACCTGCTTGATGGAGCACGCTCAGATCTCCTCATTAGGACGGCTCAAAGGCCTAGTGGTTATGCAGATCTGGCTTTATGTAGTTAGAGGTGTATACATCCCCCCGAGTTCCTACATGTGCCCTTTTTCAAGCCTGAATCACTGTTGCTATTTTTACATCACACTAACCCCACTGAGTAAATAGGCTTAGAAAGAAAACATAGGCTGCGGGCTGGTTTTGCTATGTGTCCATTCATGCTTTACACAAATCAATAAGCTATTTAAGGTCATCTAAAGCACCTCTGCTACAGACTGGCTCCATTTACAGAGCTTGTTAAGGGCCCTGGCTTCCAAACACATTGACAGCTTATTGCAGTGTCTAGTGTTTTTAGCCTGGCGAGCAAGCTCCTCTTCCTCTGATTGAATGCAAGAAGGTCTAGGATCAGTCACACAGCAAATCATGTCTGTGATAAGTCCTTTGCCAATCCAATTCCATCCGCTTATTTGTAGCATATGTCTCAATAGTGAAAAAACATTTCCTCTCAAACATCCTTGTATCATTCTAAATCTAAAATCTATATTTTTCTCACCTTAGTTTAACACACACATTTATTCAGTAGATTTCCGCACTGTTTCTGTATGTTATTCTTTCCCTCTTTGTTTTTTTTATTCTCACGCTGCCATTTTGACATGCACAAACAAGACATTTCTCTCATTGGCTAATTCAGACTCTGGAAGAGAAGACCCGGGCCCATATATGTCTGGATGGTAAGGATCCAACAATCTGCTTTTTGACGTGTTATTTTGACCTGAATCTATGTTATTTTTTGTCCAACCATCTCATAGCTTCTCCTTATCTTACGTGTCGAGTTAGACCCTTTGGAGGTAGTACCACGTGAACCAATGGAAACACTGGCTCATCATCCCTTAGAACTGAGTCTGTTCACAGTGTTGCCTATTAAAAAGGGGTCATGCCACAAAAGAAACTCTTACAATTCCTCAAGTGAAAATCTGTTTATTATTCATCTTAAACACTTTAAAATTTAAAAAATCCATCACACAAGGCCCTGTGTTAAATCTGCTAGTCTGACTTTATGAAAGTGGTAAAAAAGCAGAGGACAACCAGATGACTTCCCTGTCTATCAGCTAAAGTGTCATCTTCCTTATCTCTCAACCGGATCTAGGCCAGTCTGTGAATGATTCAATGGCTTTTGGATTGACTCCTCTCTGCCCCCATGTCCACTTATTCACTGTCACCTATTTTACCCTGGCCATTTCATGACTTCTATCTTCCCTTGATCAGCCATGTAATGCTGCTTTATGATTCCTGTTACACAGACTCCTTCTGTCCAGACTGGAACATGTCCAAGAGTCACAGCTGGATGTGTGCTGTATACTGCAGATATGTAGATAGTGTTTTGTGGAGGGTGCTGGTGGTGCTGGTGGTGGTGGTGGTGGTTGTGGTGGTGGGGGGGTATGGGACGTCGGATTGGCCCACTGGCACAGAAGCAAGGCAAGATGCTGATTGGATGGGTACATGGAGGGAAGCATGCAGGTTTGTGCGTACCATGTCTTTGGAGCTGGCCAATAGCTGCACATATTGGATGCATTACAGATTAGGTCCTGTGTGTGAGTGAGTGTGTGTGCGTGTACGTGTGTGTGTA
>JACM01045679.1:0-45226 GCA_000787095.1 Periophthalmodon schlosseri
TTACAGGCCTCTCTCATCTTTTTAAAGAGAACACAGATTGATTTTTTGGAGCTTTCTACCATGTTATAATGTTCCCTCATCAAAAACATGCCTGAAGAGATTTAAGATGTCATCCGTGCATGTTTGAGTAATCTTGCGATCTCTCTTGGGCTCTAGTCAAACCCTCAGTACGAGCCTGTATAATACAGCCCACAAGCCTACGTCACCCATGATAAATATATATGAACATGATACAAAACTGTACACAGCAACTAACCTGATGCGATGTGCTGTAATTTCTTTAGTGAGATGCACGATGATTGTGTTGTGATAGCGCTCTGAAGGGAGAGCGACATAACATGAGGGGCAAAGGGAGGGGGGACTCAGAACGTCAAAAACGAAAGTGAATCTTATAAAACATGTTAATACGTTGTTTTATGCAAGTATAGCATTTTCAAAACAATAAAAGGTAACATGGTGATCTAAATATGTTATGTGTTAGGAGTTAATACTTCATACAGGTGTAATAGCCCCTCTTTAAACAGTGTTTGAGGAAGAAAGTGAGATTTGAAACGTCGTGGCCCCAACTGAATTTATATGAATGTTTTATAACTAAAGTGGTGGTTATGTGTACAGCATCACCACGAATAAGTTATCCTGATTTTTTTGGTCTTGCTGCTTTTATTCCATACATTTTTTTACATACTACATGGAAAAAATTTGGTTCAGACACATACACAACTTTTTGGAGCTTCTCACCATGTTATAACATTATTCCCTCATAAAAAACATACCTGGAGTCAGGGGCAGTCCCAGACATTTTTGGTTGGAGGAGCTAAGGGGGTGCTAAGGTTTTGTGGGTGCTCACTTAACATATTAATTTAGAGCCTTTTAACAATGGTGCATACCCCCCACCCCCTACCATGGTTGAGTCGCTGTTTTAAATAAGTTTAAATGTAGTTAGCACCATGTAGTAAGTCATTTTGGACACTTTGGGGGCAAAAATCTTTGGAGGAGCTATTCTGAAGTTGTATTTAGCTTCATTCACGCTTGTTTCATTAATCCTGTTTAGAAATGACTTGTTTAAATTTTACCCAGATTGTGACGTCAACGTTTTTAAATCCAGAAATTATCTCCAGACTCATTTTGAGCATGTTCATCATCAAATGGTCATCACAACTGCATGCTGATATTAGCACGTCAGTCGAGTTGCTTATAAGACTGGTTTTAGCTTTTTCCGTGGTTCATTCCCACAGCTCTGATCTGAAGACTGTGGACAGAGACAGACGTTTTGCAGCCTCTTGTATCTTGTTTCCCTCGCTGCTCCACGATCACGCTTGAGCATATGACACGGTTTAAATGCCCTCTATGATAATAATGATAATAATAATAATAATAGGAAAACCATTATACCTCCTCTTAACAGTAATTGTGCATTTTCCAAAATGATGTAATCTTAACCAGCTTCATCTGTCAGCAGAGACTTGTAACTGGATCAGGTTTGGTGAGAGATGCTCTGAGTATTTTCACATATGGACTGGGATAATAACAGCAGTGACATTTGACAACAGTAGCTCATGTGTTCTCTCTGCTTTGTGTGTGTAATCGCAGGTTACTGGTGGGCGCTCCATATGAAATGAATGGGCCATACCAGACCGGAGACGTGTACAAATGCTCTCTGAACAAACGGATCAACGGGAACGGATGCACCAAGCTCAACCTCGGTAAGGCTCTCCCACTGCGCCGTCATGACCCGGGATCGCGGATGGGGCTTTTCATTTTTCTCATGTTTAAAGTGCATATACAAGTTAGACTACACACAAGATTTTACAAAATATCTTGCCTAGTTTTCTCTATTTCAACAATTTTGGTGTAAAAAAAAAGTTAATAGGGCACCCTCTAGAGCCGTGGAGTGTAGGCGCATTAATGGTCACATTTTACATAGCGCTTTTCCACCTTAAAGGAACTCCAAGCGCTTTACATCAAGGAACTGCTCACCCCTTCACACACACATTCATACAACAGTACAACAGTGTCTGTATGCAGACACTGATGGTGAGGTGGGTTAAGTGTCTGGCCCAAGGCATTCATCTGTGGGAGCTGGATTTGAACTGGCAATCTTCGGATCAGTGGATGAACGCTCTACCAACTGGGCCACTGTCGCCCCAAATTAGTGTCATAAGTTGCGCTGAGAGACTCCACCCATGCTCCGCCCCCTCAATCTCCTTTCAAACTTTTCAAGTCCGCCATTTTTCATTTTCATTTTCGTTAGACTACGCAGTTCACAAAAACATAGTTAACGTCATTATATTTAAGATTATTTTTAATTAGCAAGTTAGCTCCTCCCTTCAGATATGAGGCTGTGTCCACCAGTATCTGACCAGAACTGAAGAAGCGGCTTGGACGAGCAGCCAAGTGTTTTCGCTTCTACAACTTTTTGTCCAGCTGACAGATTTGAATTTTTATTTTACTATGGATCATACCTGGACGACTGAGGGATTACGCAGACATTTTGATTTTGTTTATAATTTTACTCTTGGCAGATGTGTAGCACTCTGAATAGATATGGAACAGCTCTTGCTGAAGGCGATAGGAAAACTTGGAATGTCATGATGGTTATTTAAATCTGATCGGTCAAAGCATCACAACAGCGGAGAGCAGAGAACTCAGATTTTTTTCTCTAACCAGACGCTAATGTGTAGCACGTGTCTCTCAAACGTGGAAGACATCTCCTCTTGAATATTCTCATGTCATTCAAGCCTCTAATTAGTATGGTAGCTGTTTTTATGAATTCACAAAGGCTTTGAGAAACAGATGATTTAAAACACATCTGAAAACCCCCAAACTCTTTATTTCACAGTCCTGTCCCAGTTTAGGGGAAAAGTTTGAAATGCTGAAATCAAATCCAAATGATTTAATATGTGACATGATAATTCTCCATAAATATATACAATTTTTAAGTATACATCCTCAATGTATTTAAAAATTCAAAATAAAAAAAAATTCCAATGTTCAAATTCAACAATCAAAATTCATTCTGAAGAAATTTGCAACAAAGATCCAAGATGCCAAGGCACGAGCAGTCGAATATGTGTGACTGAGGCATAAACTGTATATATAAATAGACATAGCTAATGTGCTAGCTGGCACATTCCAAATAGGAAGTGAGCGTTGGCGTGTTTCCGGATCCATCGACTCTATTCACTTTCTATTAAAAGACTGTGGCCCCTCTCTCTGCAACTGCTGCTGTCAGGCTCGTCATTTTGGCCTTAAAATGTCCGTATTAACACGTTCTACATGATCCTGGTATTTTTATTTATAAATCAAGATATGAACATTAATAACAGACAAATCAGCTGCCTTCTTTCCCCGAGGTCGTTCTCCGCAAGCGTTGGCAACAGGTTTGATTGACGGCATCGTTAAGCGCCCACCCCCTGCTAAACCAGCGGGGGGTGTTACCTTCAACAGCCTCACTCCTAATTGGCTCTTTGGTTGCTATGATACTTGCCGTCAGAATACCAACTTTGGAACTTGGCTCCAAATTGGCCTCTATAACTGCTCTAGCCTCAATGAGCTTCATTTGACTGGAGCCGAACGCTATGGGTGACATCACATTCCGTTATTCCACTTCTTACAGTCTATGGACTGAGGAGCACAGAGACTGTTACCTATTGGCCTTTCTCCTTTCTGGGTGTGGCTTATAGTTAGAATAGTATGGAATCAAAGAGATGAGGTTTTGATTAGGCTAATTCTGACCAATCAGATTGGTTTCCTACAGCATTTCCTGGTTGTTACTAAGTTCGATCGACACACTTAGGAACAGCTGCTTTTGCCTTGGCATCTTGGATCTTTGCTGCAAAATTTTTTCTGAGTTTTGAGTGACTTTTGACTCAGAGCATCAAAAATGAAAAGTGAAACTTATAAAACACGTTAATATGTTGTTTTTGGGCAAATATAGCATTTTCAAAACAATAAAAGGTAACATGGTGATCTAAATGATGTTTATGTTCTAATTATGTGTTATGTGTTAGCAGTTACTACCCCATAGAAGTGAAATACCCCCTCTTTAATGACTCTTTAAACCTTTAACATTTTGTCTTTCATTTTTGTTAGTTTTTCCCTTTTTCCTTTGCAAAAATCTGCAGGGGTGAGCAGAATCAGATTACACACATCAGACATTTCAATAATCTTATAATTGTAGAACTCAGATCATGATCAGATTTTTGGTGTGCTTGTAAACATGGCCAGTGTAATGACTCCTGGTTCCATGTGTGCCAGCTGCAGTGTGGGCACAGCCACAGACACATTCCTCTGTGGTTTATGTTCCTTTGCACATGTGTGTCTCTGTGCATGTCACCTGCACACAGCACACACAGCCCGTGCTATATACAGCACATGCAACATATCTTGTTTTACCAAGTTTAAAGATATTTACAGAACTAAAGGCATCTTAACACTTGTACTGGTTTGATTCTGGTATGTTCAGGTTTAATTTTGGGTTTAGTCAATTATTCCCAATAATGAGCTCCATGTGTTTGACTTTCCAAATAACTGTGAATGCACTTTACTTCACAGTAAAAGGATGGTTACAGCGTGTACTACTAGTACCTTAGTTTATGTTATAGTAATTTGATTATTCCTATCCCCATGGTCAGTAGGACACTGTAAATGACCAGGAGACATAGTGAATATTTTCTTGGTAATGCATTTTACCAAGCAGATCGGTTTGGTTCCTGTTTGAATCCAGTTAAGCACTGATGTTGATCTGGTTTGGTCCTGTTCCAGTCCTGGTTTAGCTCTGGGTCTAGTCCAAGTTTAGTCCCGGTTTGTTGCTGTGCGCACACTTTGAACACAGCTTAACTTATGCAGATGTGGGTTTCTGCAGTGTTGAGACAGCAAACAGCACTGGTCTGTAGCTCTTGCTCCAGATGGTGAATCCTGTTTGCTCCCAGTGCTCTGTACTGTTTATATATTTGTGTGTGTGTGTGTGTGTGTGTGTGTGTGTGTGTGTGTGTGTGTGTGTGTGTGTACTGTTTACATATGTGTAGATAAGTAGCTTGTGAGAAGAATGTCTCTCCTCTAAGGCAAGGATATAAGGCAACTCTGACCAACTTCTGGGAGAGTGAGTGTGTGCGTTTGATTCTGATACCACGAAGATGATGGAAAACCCTCTTTATTTAGACAACAGAATGTGATTTTCAACATTAAATAATAGTACTTTTTCAGTGTGCCCCTGTGGCATTGAAGGATGGGTCAAATGCAGAGGACAAATTTCCCTACGGGGACAATAAAGTGTACCTTAACCTTAAGAATACTGGTCTATGTGGTCTTAGTGCTCAGATGAGTCTCTAATTTCGATACTAGTTTTAGTATTGTTTATGATCTGATTTTCGATACTTTTGACAATCCTAGTGCATGCGTGTAGTGTTTATGTGTGTTTTAAAATGTCTTTGCTCTAAGGCAGGATATCTCTGACCAACGTCTCGGAGCGTAAGGACAAGATGAGACTGGGCATGACTCTGGCGTCTAACCCCACAGACAACAGCTTTGTGGTGAGAAAACTGCTCTGCGTCCCTGGATTTCCTGTTATTACAAGAATTTTCCAAACATTAAGGCCTTAAATGGTCAATCTAAAATGTTCTGAGGGAAGAAAAAGTCTACATTGGGTTTTATTAACTGAGGCTGGTAGAGTAGCCAAAACTTTGGGAAACACAATCCGGAGTGTCTTGACATGACATTTGATATATAATTACAAATGAATGTAACTGGAAGGACAAAACATGAAATATTGCTCAGGATTTTATATTAAAAATAGACCACAAAAAATAAAATAATAATAAATCCTAGCTGAAGAACCACAAACGTTCAAATCATTTCATTTTATCAACATAAAGCCTTTGTCACTTTTAGACTTACTCACATTGGGAAGAGGAAACAAAATGTTAATGCCAGACAGTGGGGTCTGGAGGAATGGAGGTGATCATGTAGCTCTGGTTGCCACGGTAATACGGTAGCATCTGTAGCTATAAACAGGCCTAAAATGTTATATTTTTGGACTGTTTTACTGAGATAAGGCAAGTGCATCAAAAATGTGTTTTTTAGTTACTTCTGCTAACATGTTAACTAACCCAAAACATTTTTCTAACCATAACCATAACCTAACATAATTCTGTTTGTAGACTTAACCAAACCATAATCTGTTTCCTAACTAAAAAAATAACTCTGTTCCTAAACTTCCTCTTTGAATGACCAATCACAGCAGACAGTCCCGACCCGACACTCCAGTATTAACCTAACCACAACTTTTACTGTTACACTGTACAACATATTACTCAAGTAAGAGTACTGTTACACTGTCAAATATATTACTCAAGTAGGAGTAAAAGTATGGTGTCTGTAAAGTACTCTGAGACTTGTTTATTAAAAAGGTAAACATACACCTCTCTTTCAGACTCATGCCTTTCCCTTGTACTTTTCTTAAGAGCTGATGTTCTGCATCACACCTGTTATACTCACTCTACATAGTTCTAGTTGGTGCCTGTGTGACGCTGGTGTCTCTGCTCTCCAGGCCTGTGGTCCTCTGTGGTCCTATGAGTGTGGCAGTTCTTATTACAGCACTGGGATCTGCTCCAGAGTCAATGCCAGCTTCAAGTTCTCCAGGACCATAGCCCCAGCCTTCCAACGTAAGTCCTACAGTTTGACTTGTAACAAGGCTTGTACTGTCAAATCAACTTATGTTAGGTTATAATGTTTGCAAAGTAATTCTGTTTTTATTCACATCTTTATGTAATCTTTTTTGAGGTTGTCTCCTTCTGAACAGATCAAAAAGCTGTCTTTAAGCTCTTTACATAAGCAGCCAAAACCTTGCCTGGCAAATCCAAAATATCTCTCTGTATTTTTTTTATACAGATTGATATCAGTCTGGTCCCCACGCTCTCGAGTCCATCGAAATGTGATTGTGCAGTCAAATGTGTTTATTTCACTGATGCATGGCAAACAAAGCTCATTGGTCTTCTATCATTTACAAACAAAATCACATTTCTCTCTCCTCAGATGAACAGAATTTGGTGATTTGCTTATTGATTCTGCATAAATCCGAGATGTTTTTCAGTTCCCTGTGATATTTTTTTTTGTCTTTTTTCCACGTAAGCAGCCATATTTGTTTTGATACGAATGGACCTTGATTGTCCCTGATTGGCTAATTCACCTGTCAATCAACAATCCAAGTGTGTATTCTGGATCCCAGACAAGCTAAAACCAAGAAGTTGGTCAGTTTTAAAGTCCAAACGTCTTCATTGTACTGGGTCTTGAATGTGGGTAGGCTGTTCTTGTTTCCAAATGTCAAGTTCCCATTCAATTTTCCCATAGCCTTTTGGCCAATGTACTTTGTAGCTGGGGCAGCAGTGTCTCAAGTGGGTGAATAGCTCCTGCCCAAACCAGTGCAAACATTTTTGTGTCACAACACTTCTCCACTTCGCCTATACGTGGTGTTCGAGTGACTGTTGGGAGTCAGAGGGGCCTATGGCGCAGATAATACTGTGTAATCCCTCAGTCGTCCAGGTAGATTAAAACTAACACATATTTGGCTACAGTTTCTGTTTATTAGCTAGGTGTATTGAACTACAGTAAGTGTAAACTGTCCCTGAGTTTTGCACACTCGTTCAGATCACCCATTAGGGCCTGAACAATTATGCAAAATATGACTCAGGGACAGTTAATGTCAGTGTAGTTAGCACCTTCCTTCAGACAGACATAAGACTTTAATCTGACCAGAACTGAAGAGGCCATTTGGATGAGCGCCGAAAATTCTTCACTGTAAAACTTTTGTCTAGTTGATTGGATGGATTTTTTTTTTTTGTTCTGTAACAATACTGCCAATACTGCTCATCTAACTGTGTTCTGTAATCTAATCTAACTGTGTTCTGTAATCTCATATAAGGCCAGATTCTAATATAACTTCTGTCTTCACTCTGTAACTAGAATGTTTCTCTTTGGCACAGTGCAGTGTCATTAGTGCACATCTGCTCTCTCCATCCACACAGCACAGCCTGACCAACGCTCTGCTCCTGACTGTTTTTCAGGATGTGAGACCTACATGGACATCGTGATTGTTCTGGATGGATCCAACTCCATCTACCCCTGGTACGAAGTGCAGGCTTTTCTCATCAACATTCTGCAGAAGTTCTATGTGGGACCAGGTCAGATCCAGGTGTGTAGAACCAGGAACACTGACAACACGGGCAAAGGTCTGGTCAAAGGAGGGAGGGATTTACAGCAGGATTCTGTGTATTTTTGACCAAAGTTGCACTTTTTAAATTATTTTGTAAGAATTGTTTTATTTGTGATTTGTGAGGATTTGTGAGGACAGGAGTATAAGTAATTAACTAAACATACAAATTCATATTGACTGAACAATATGTTTAAATAATACAATGGATCAATGAAAATATAGGCAAGTTGCCATATACAAATGCAATTATTGCAAATATGTGCAATTAGGTTTTACAATCAATATTGAGATCAAGGTACAATTTGAACACATCCTGGTGCATTCACATTTGAGAGAGGCTTTAAGAATCCCAGATTTAGCATGTTTTGTTTTTTCATAAAAATATATTTTTGCATTCTGTTCTGTAAGAATTGTTTATGATTTGAAAATATGTGACCATTCAAATAGCAATTTCAATGTGATTGCGATCAATTTTACAGGTTTAGTCTACAACGGAACTCAAGCCTGACTTTCTAATCCATATTTAACCGTGTGCTCATTGGTCAGGTTGGGGTGGTGCAGTATGGGGAGAAGGTCGTCCATGAGTTCCAGCTGAATGACTACAAATCAGTGGAGGAGGTGGTGAAGAGAGCGAGAAGCATCAACCAGCGAGGAGGAGAGGAGACCAACACGGCTCTGGGCATCAACGTAGCACGGTGAGGATGTCTTCCACACAACTTTCATAACAAAACATTTATTGAGCCAGGGTGATGTCAGTGTTCTTCCTCTGAGGCTAAGCATACTGCAGCATTGAGCAGACATGACCCAGACCCCAGGACCTGTGGAAAAGGAACTTAAAGCTGGGGTACCCGACTTTATTTTAGTCAATGAGTAAGTAGTTTGTTTCCCCAAAAAGTATAATGTAAGAGCAGCACTGCTGAGCACTGTCTGCAGTTAAAAAGTATCGTAAACCAGAAGAAAGTAAGCAGCACTCGGTCCACCCCAGTTTCACTTCTCCATCTGCAAAATTACGGCATGTGGACAGTAACAATGTGTTTATGAGAGCTAGGAACTAGTGAAAATCAGGTCCCCCAGCTTTAAAGGTACTATATTATGCAAAATTAACTCTTTTGAGGTTTAAGCCATGTTATAATGTGGTTACCTCCTCAAAAATATACCTGGAGTTGTGTTTTGTTTCATTCACACATTGTTTGAGCGACCCTTATTATTAGTCTGTCTACATCTCCAAAGCTCAAAATGCTCTTTTCTACCTTATGATGTCAATGGCAATTCCAGGGCTGAAATTATCCAAATGATTCTAGTGAAGAAGTTGGAGTATGGATTTTAAAAACACAGTGGAGCACTTCCTGTATTACCACATGACATCACCAGTTGGAATGGAGTGTTTTCTGTTTGAGAGAAGCACTCAGCGTAAATATGGATTTATGTGTTAAACATGTGTGAATGAAACAAAACACAACTCCAGTCTGTTTTGATGAGGAAGCAACATTAGAACATAGATTAAAAAATACCGTACGTTCTGTTAAAGTGTGTTTTGGTTGCTACAGTTCAGAAGGCTTCAAACATGGCGGCCGGCGCGGGGCTAAGAAGGTGATGATCGTGATCACAGACGGAGAGTCCCACGACAGCCCTGATCTGCAGCAGGCCATAGAGGACAGTGAGAGGGAGGGCATCACGCGCTATGCCATCGCGGTGAGTCTCAGCCAATTAGCACTCGGAATTAACAAGTGCATCCCAATACACCCAAACATCAGGAACATGGGCGAGGGGGTCCAAGGCAGTGTTGAAGGTCTTTGGAGAGTTCAGAGTGTGAAGACAAAACAGCTCACATTATCTGCCTCAGTGATCCATATCTTATTCCATTTCTTGGATGGGCTTAGCTGTTTTCAGGAGACTGTGACCTTCGGGGACACTGCGGCAGAAATAGAATACTTTGGTCACATTCACATGACAACGTTCTAAAATCTATAGTTTAAAATTGAGATGGAGGACAGGTCTGGACAGGACAGATCAGAATTCTATGGTAGAATTTACTGTTTAACCGTCAGATTGCAGATGTGTTGACCTGGTTTATGGTTAATATCTCTGTAATTACTCAACCATTATTCAACCCAACCAAAGACTCCATAGTTGTCAGTTGAAAACACTTTAAACGATAAGATTCATTTGGCACGTCTGTGGAACCAACCCCTAGGAGATCAATTTTTGGATATTCCTTGAAAAAACAGTACATTATTTTGTTTAAAATTGTTAATCGCTATGGAAACTGTCCTAATTTTTCATCATTCTGAAAACCATAGATAGGCCACTGCCCTCCGGGAAATTATGACTAATCCTAGAACGTGAACACAAACAAATGGTGACGGCTGTGGAACTAGTGAACATTAAAACTAGCACTTACACCCCCAATGGATTATACTTATAACTGGAACATTCTCCTGTTGGTGCTGTCTCCCGGCGACAGGTGCTGGGCTACTACAACCGCAGAGGCATAAACCCGGAGGCCTTCCTGAATGAGATCAAGTACATCGCCAGTGACCCGGACGACAAGCACTTCTTCAACGTGACGGACGAGTCTGCGCTCAAAGACATCGTGGACGCCCTGGGGGAGCGCATCTTTAGCCTGGAAGGTCTGACAACATATTGTTTTTAAAGTGGGGCCAAATACCAAAACTCCGCCCACAACCGCATTTCAGATAGAGCTGCTAAACTGGGCAGTACCTGGACTAAAGAAAAAAATGGAGTGGGTGGGGTCTGGAGGTATAAGGAGCAGTGTGATTGGTCTAGGGCTGCAGTCGTTTAGTTGTTTAGTTGATTAATCGGTTGATGGCGTCTTAGTCGATCAACATTTGTATTATTCAACTAATCATTTTATTTCGATTATAATGATTTATATGGGACAACAACCGAAACAGGAGGGAATGAGTCAATTGAAGATTTAGTATTTTTTGGTGTTTAAAAGAGCCCAGAATAAAAAATATTCACAAGTTTAATCTGTCTTTATATAGATACATTGTTTCCTAGTAGTTTTTTCAGTATAAAAAGTCATTTTTTGCATGAACTCCCCCTGAACATGTAGACTTGACTTGTAGACAGAGATATGTAATAGTTTTGCGAGCTTTTACCATCAGTCGGCAGGACCAATTATTTGACCAAGAATTTCTTTAGTCAATAGCAGCTTTCGATTGGTCTGACAGGTGTCCACACTTCAAACTCCGCCCCTGCTGCCAGGTGTTTGTAATCAGAAACTGCTGGCTGTAAACAGAGCAGTCCTGTGTGAAATTACTTGAAATTGCAGCGGCAACTCCAGGCAGCACAAACTTAGATTTGTGCGTTTTATGCCTAGACTAAAACACCATATACACAGCTTAGTAGCAAAAGTGGATTTAGTGTTTAGTTCCACTTTAATAGTTTTTGAAGAAGAAGAGGTTTAGATGAAATATGTTGAATGAAGTGTCTTTGATTTCCTGGCGCCCTCCTCACACTTGTGGTTGGTCTTAGGTGTTGGTCTACCGCGAGTGATTCAAGTCCAGAAAAAATCATTCAAATATCTTGTGTCTTTCAGAGTTAGTCCTGTTACTCAGTCCACTGTCGTTATTTGTGGAAGGAAAGATTTGCGCTTTTCTCGCAACTAGATGTAACAAAAGTTGAATTCTCTGCATACTCCCATAGACTGTATAAAAAAGTGGACTAAGTGAGTGTGACGTCACCCATAGCGTTCGGCTTCAGTCAAATGAAGCTCATCGAGGCTAGAGCAGTTATAGGGGCGAATTTGGAGCCGAGTTGCATATTAGGAATTCCAGCCGTGAGTATCATAGCAACCAAAGAGCCAATCCGGAGCAAGGGGGTTGAAGGTAAGCGACCTCAGGGAAAGAAGGTGCCTGATTTGTCTGTTATTAATGTTAATATCTTCTGTTACAGACACAATAGCGAAATAAAAACATCAGGATCATGTAGAGTGGGTTAATACGAACATTTTAAGACCAAAATGACGAGCCTGACAGCAGTATTTACAGAGACAGGGGCAAAGGTTTCCCAGTGTATAGTGAATTGGAGAGTCGATGGAGCTGGAAGTGCGCCCATGATCACTTCCTATTTGGCACGCGCGGCTAGCAGGTTAGCTATGTCCATTTAAATATACAGTCTATGCATGCTCCGCTGTTGCGACGCTTCGACCAATCAGATTCAAATATTCGCCTGGGCATTCCGCCTTTTCCCGATCCCTTTCTGCGAGAGCCGTTCCAGATAAAGCTGTAGAACTCAATTCTGTGCAACACATATCAATCTGGTGGAAAGATTTGCCAGAAGAAGATTCATAGATGTTTTTATCGGTTCATTTCAATCATCCCTGCTGCCTTACTGTATCAGCTGCATGTTTCCTCCGTAGTACAGAGTGTGCAGGGGTAAGCTATGGTTTGGGAAGATAGCAGCTGAAGGTTTTATTGTCACAGGTCTCACTTCAGATTCCATTTTCTTGGTTAGCTGAGCACATGCACGTTTGAGTCATCTGATGTGATCACGGTGAGCCCTTCTCAAAAGCAAAAATCTAATGTATTTATGGAGCACATTTAACACATCTAATTGCAGAACAACAATAATACAACAATGGTATAGAATAAATACAAACACAGTATAATATGTAAAAAAAAAATGGCTACTCCAGAGTACATGCACCAATCCAGTTTTTAAATTTGCAGCACAATAGTTTGGATTCCGATTGTAGAGGCTAATTTGCCCTGTGCAATGGCCACTACTGGTTGAGGGTGTACAGAAGTCTTTAAGCATACGTGTCTTCCAGTACCAAAAAGAGTAGTACTAGTAGTAGTAGTAGTAGTAGTAGTAGTAGTAGTTAAAATTCATTTATTTGGCTCATCTTTGGCACAATACCACAGTGGAACATCTATAGACACTGTCAAAAATCATATGCCTCTGCACCTTCTAACACCTGGCGCCAGTTACCCGCCCCTTTTATACCTGGGGTTTCCACTCCAAACATCTAAACCACAGTGCCCCATAGAGGCTGGAGGTGCACAAATGAAAGTCAGTCAAAATGGCTCCTACACCAAAATTCTGAGCAGGGACTCAAAGTGGATATCTCTTTCTTACAAACTAAATAAGCTACTTAGCTTAGAGCATTCACCCACCAACCCAAAACTAGCAGCTTGATCCCAGCTCTGACGTTCTCATTGTGTCCTTAGGCAAAACACTTCGCCCACGAAATAAACCTATTAGTGAGTGATTGGTGGTGGTTGGAGAAGATGATGGAGCAGATTGGCATCCTCACTTCCATCAGTGTACCCCAGGGCAGCTGTGGCTCCAGAAGTGCTTACCATCAGCAGATTACCATGTGAACAAATATTCACAATGTAGCACTTTGGACCAATGGCAACCAGTAAATAGTATTATTACTTGAATTACATTACATTGACTTAATCCTGAACTAATATCCTGCAATCCTTCTGGAATCTCCCCTGAACCCTTTTCATTTGCATTTCTAGAGTTACTCCAAGAGTGTTGCAGTTAAAGGTGCTATATTGTACAAAATAGACTCTTGTGAGCTTTAAACCATGTTATAATGTTGTTACCTCATCAAAAACTTACCTGGAGTTGTGTTTTCGTTTCATTCACATGTTTGAGTAACCCTTTATTATTAGTCTGTCTACATTTCTAAAGCTCAAAATGCTCTGTTGCACCTTGTGATGTCATGTAGTGGTAGTTTTCAAGTTAACAGCTCCTTTTACCTTCTATTCAGTAGAGACGGGCAATTCCAGGGCTGAAATCATCCAAATGATTCTAGTGAAGGTGTATGGAGTTTAAAAACACAGTGGAGCGCTTCCTGTATTACCATGTGATATCACATGGTGGAACTGAGTGTTTTCAGTTTGAGAGAAGAAATATGCAGGGTTTGTGTGTTAAACATGTGTGAATGAAACAAAACACAACTCCAGGTCTGTTTGTGATGAGGAAACAACATTATAACATAGATCAGAAAATAGTGTAATATGGGCCCTTTAAATATCTTAAATAAAGCCACTATGTGAAGCACTGATTCACAGGCAGAAGCTGTGTGTTTTGTTTTGTTGAATCCTCTGACTGGGCTCCTCTTTGTTTCCACAGGCACCAGTAAGAACGGCACTGCGTTTGGTCTCCAGATGTCCCAGGCGGGCTTCTCTGCACACACTGTGGAGGTTAGTGTGTGATCCCTCTCTCTCCTCTGTCACACAAACACTCACATGCTGTCTCACTCTCTGACGTGTGCTAGCCCCTCCCTCCGCTCCAATGTTTATTACCGCTGGGTCCCGAGGGGCCCACTGTGTGGCCCATTAGCTCGTCCTGATTTAGCACTTCCACACGTGTACTGATAGGAAATGACACAGTCTTGTCCTATTGGGAAACATTAGGCAGTGATGAGAGTATGCAGAGCCACCAATCACATTATATTAATGTGATGGTTTTTTCCTTTTTATTATGGAAGCTACAAGCTTTTAAAGTACAGACATATTACTTTAGTAATATTAGTATCCCTTAAAGGCCTATAGGCCAAGCTATTTTCTGGTCTATGTCATAATGTTGTTTCCTCATCACAAACATACCTGGAATTTTGTTTTATTTTATTTACATGTTTAACACATAAACCCTGCATATTTAGGCTGAGTTCTTCTCTCAAACTGCAAACACTCTGTTCCACTTTGTGATGTCATGTGGTAATGCAGGAAGTGCTCTCCCCCAGACTAATAATAAAGAATTACACAAACATGTGTGAATAAACAAAACACAACTGCATGTATGTTTTTGAGGAGGTAACAGCATTATAGCATGGCTTAAAGTTCACAAGAGTCACTTTTGTGTAATATACAGTGGGGCAAAAAAGTATTTAGTCAGCCACCAATTGTGCAAGTTCTCCCACTTAAAAAGATGAGAGAGGCCTGTAATTTTCATCATAGGTACACTTCCACTATGAGAGATAGAATGGGGGGAAAGAATCCAGGAAATCACATTGTAGGATTTTTAATTAATTAATCCATCAGCAAGGGCACTGAAGATGAAACGTGGCTCTTTCAGCATGACAATGATGCCAAACACACCGCCCGGGCAACAAAGGAGTGGCTTTGTAAGAAGCATTTCAAGGTCCTGGAGTGGCCTAGCCAGTCTCCATATCTCAACCCCATAGAAAATCTTCGGAGGGAGTTGAAAGTCCGTGTTGCCCAGCTACAGCCCCAAAACATCACTGTTCTAGAGGAGATCTGCAGGAGGAATGGGCCAAACTACCAGCAACAGTGTGTGAAAATCTTGTGGAGACTTACAGAAAACGTTTGGCCTCTGTCATTGCCACAAAGAATATACAACAAAGTATTGAGATGAACTTTTGTTATTGACCAAATACTTATTTTCAAAAAAATAGACAATGTGATTTTCTGGATTTTTTTTCTCATTCTGTCTCTCATAGTTGAAGTGAACCTATGATGAAAATTACAGGCCTCTCTCATCTTTTTAAGTGGGAGAACTTGCACAATTGGTGGCTGACTAAATACTTTTTTGCCCCACTGTAGGACCTTTAAGTGTTCACTGGCATTGGCCCAATCTTCACCCAAAGTTACAAACTGCTATTATTTCCCTGAATTAACTTCTATCATCGATTAGTGTGTTGTTTTTACTCTTAAATTTATAGCTGAATTACTTCACTTTCCTGGTGGGGGTGTCTGCTTGTCTCCATGGAAATGTAATTGCTTTGTCTGCATGTTCCGCAGTGTGGCATTAATCTTAGGCATTTGTTGGATCAATCTAAAATTTGTAATTTGATCATTTTAATTCACATTTATAAGAAAACAGTTAACAATAAGTAGCTCAGTTGATAGAGTGCTCATCCCCTGATCCAAAGGTTGATCCGAATCCCGCTCTCAACATAAAAAACATTGTTGGTAGAGCAGTCAAATCCCTTGACCCACAGGTTGGTGCTGCAATTCCAGCTCCCACAGATGAATATTGTTGTTGTGTCCTTGGGCAAGACACTTAACCCCCCTCACCCCCGGTGTCTGTGTACCCTGGTGTATTTAGTTTTTCCTCAATGTAAAGGGCTTTGAGTGCCCTGAGGGTACAAAAGCGCTGTATAAAAACGTGACCATTAAATTAGCTTTCCAGTATTTTTCATAACGTCAGTAATGTTTCAAATAAATTAAAAAAACAGCTGCAGTGTTCCCCCTTAATTGAAAATTTCCTTGCATGTTCCAATCATGAAGACCACAGGTTCTGATTTCCAATGTGACATAGCTGTAGATTAGATTAGTCATGTCCTCACTCTACCTGAGCCATCCAAAGCCTTCTTCTCTCTCTCCTTCTCTCTCTCTCTCCCCCCCCCATCTCTCTCTGGCTCAACGCTCAAGTCCAATCATCCATTTCATTTGAATTTCCATCCTCTTCACGGTGCGTTTTGTCTTGGGAGCCATAAATAAACATTCCAATTTATTATGGAGAATAAATATAGAAGTTGTATATACGGCACTGACTGGAAATGTAGTATTTTTGTAGCACAAACTGGAGTCGAAAAGAAAAAAAAAAACTGTAGGAAAGAATGTGGAGGTTTAAAGAGAAACGCAGCCCTGGTCCAGATGGCTTTGGAAGCGGTGCGGTCGGGCTGCTTATGTCATAGATGGAGCATGAGTCTGCATACAGAGGAGATATGGAGATACAATTATGTACAGTTTTGACCTGTGATGAAAGTGCAATTCAAGCCCAATATTCTAGTTCTTATAGGTCTTAAAGTTTGCATTTGGATAAGGCTTTTTTTTTTGTCCCTGTAGGATAAGTTGTGCCAGCATGTACGTTCTGAACCAGGAAAACTTCAGGGAAAAGAGATATCATTGTATCTTATAGTGGATCTATTTGCTAAATTGACTTTTCAGATGTTTAAACCATGTTATAGTTGTTTCCCGTTTTCGTTTACACTTTCGAAGTTGTATTTGGAGTGGCTCGTGAACGTTTGAGTAACCTTTAATAGCTTATTTTCAAGACAGCATTTTGACGATTAACTCCCTTTTTCAGTGCCTCTGGTACACGACCACTGCTCTGTACTTACTTTGTTCTCTATTTTTATTTTCTTAATCTGTGATACACGTAGGATTCGGCAGCGTTGTGTAGTCATTTTGGTACAAATGAAAAAAAAATCTGTGGCTCGTTAGCGTGATCTGCAGCTATCCATAGGAGGAGCTGACGGCTACACGCCTCTTTGTTGTTCTCACGGGGCACCGCAGTTTTCTAACGCAGTGCCCAGTTATTAAGTCATTTTATATCAATATTGTGTCTGCAGTATCCATAGGAGGAGCTGACGGCTACACGCCTCTTTGTTGTTCTCACGGGGCACCGCAGTTTTCTAACGCAGTGCCCAGTTATTAAGTCATTTTATATCAATATTGTGATTTTAAATGTCCAAATTGTAACATAATGTGTCATAGATTATAACTACTAAGCACAATATGTCTGCTTTAAGAACAGTAGAAATTTAAGTTGGCTTATAGTTAAAAAGGTTCCAAGTTAAATTTCCAAACCTGGGAGTCTATCTGTGTGAATTTTATATGGTCTCCATAGAACCCATCCTTGGAACCAGACCATACTGTCCTTAACTGGGACGGTCCAACCACAGAGGCTAATTTGTAGCACATAAAGATGCAAGACCATTTTTCTTGAATATTCTACTGTACTTCAGAACAAAATCACTTCATTTACCTGAGAGAAATTAGTTTTGTTCTCACTGTTGATTCTGCGTAAGCCGCCACTTCTGTTTTGACCTGAATGGACCATGTCATGCGTTTCTCTGATTGGTTAACCCACCTGTCAATCACACCCATCTGAAATCAGGGAGACAGGATACAGTTCCAGACCTACACTTTGTAAAGTAACTGTAAACGTGTGTGGTTTTGGCTGGCCAGGCTACATCTCCAGATCAGCTAGGTTTAGTTAGGACTATCTTAGCTGAAAGTTTAGTCTAATTTGCAGGTTTTCGGTTGGCAGGAGGGTTGGGTGGGTCGGAAGCACCCAAAGGAAACCCACCCAGACATAGTAAGAACATACAAACTCCACCGGCCCAGGAATCAAACCGCTGCTGTCATACGAAAAAGCTTGACACATTAAATATTCTTTTTAAAATAACTTCATGTTAACTTACCGGAAGCTTTATGTTTATATGTAGAAAGCTGCTGTTGAACTGGGGAGTGATGCAGTTTTAATAAGGCTCATAACGATAATAATTAGACCCTGAAGTGATCAGTTTCTGAGTCTGCATGTGTATATTTTTTTACTCACCCTAACTCCAAACTCTAACGCCTTAATGAAATAGTTATAAGCCTGGATCATTCTTAAACTCTTTGTTCATTTTACATTGAGTCTTTGTTCTTGGTTTAATAAGGCTGTAAACAGTGTAGTTATTATGAAGTGGTACCGAGACTCCAGGTTTTTGATTCGGAAACATCACAAAGCTCATAAATATTGAAATAGAACATAGGACTTTTATAATGGCAATGACAAGTTTTTAATAAAGAATTCTAAATCCTTTTCCCTTCAGTCTAAAGTAGGTCAGCCTTTATAAGCTTGTAGTGTTTTGGGGTTCAATGATTTACCATGGAGACTGTTCTGACCACAACCACAGAGCCTCACACTGTCAGGGGAGAGAGGTATGTGAGCGGTCAGAGCAGCTCCAGTGGTCAGGAGCGGTCAGGGTTAAAGCTACACGAACCAGCATGTAGCCTATGGTCTGAACCAGGGAAACTGCCGGGATCACAGATATCACACTAAAATATCTACTACTGTGGACTATAGTCTATAGTTCTGGATTCAATGTCCAAACTTTGCATGTTCTTCCTGTGTCTGGTGGGTTGGATATGCCGCTGTTTGTCCCATCATCTTAGAACATGTACAATAGGATTATCCTCCTGCCAACTTCTGACCAAGATGCTGGCTAAAGATCAGGATCGGCCCCCATGCTCTGCACGAGTTATGTGAGGGGTTAAGTCAAACGCCTAAAACACATCTAAATGCAAATGAACAGGTTAATATTTGACTGTTCTATCATGAAGAAGTAGAATTTAAAATGTGATAACATGGTATGGTTTAAAGCGGCAGTCGGTTGAAGCTCATTTTAAAGGGGACATATCCTACAAAATTTGCCTTTATGAGCTTTTAACCATGTTATAGTGGTGTTCCTAATCTTTAGCTTACTCAAAGTAGTTATTTGAGTCAAACATGTTGGAGTAATCCTGCATTATCTTCATCTTCATATTCCTGTTTTCACCTACCACCTATCACATCGCTGTACTTAGTTTTGATTATGTAATAAATTAAAATCATACATGTTCCGTAGCCATTCTTTGAAAAAATTAATGTAAATGAAAATCTGCTGCTTGCAACGATGAAATGCTACAATGAAGAGGCTTTTCAGTTCTGCAGTTTTGACCACGAAGATAATGAACCTATTTCTATTAGCCATTTCTGGTACAACTCTCCCATATTGGATTTTGTAATGAACAAAATGTAAAACAATTATCTATGTATGTTGTACTTTTATACTAAGCACCAGGAAAAAACACATGTCCTCTTTAAAGTGACTTGCTCCCTGTCCTTGTTTCAGGATGGCATTCTGGTGGGGGCCGTTGGAGCTTACGACTGGAACGGGGCCGTACTGAAGGAGACGCGGCAGGGAAAGGTCATTCCTCCCAAGGCCTCGTACGCTCAGGAGTTCCCCGAGGAGCTCAAGAACCATGGAGCCTATCTGGGTGAGGGTCACACACATGTACCTGGTTCTGCTTATGTATCCCTAGATATAATGCAAAATCAATGCTCTGGGGCTTTTAAACATATTTATGCAATGTTATTCATGTAATAATAATAACAATAATGATGATGATGTAAATTCCAAGTCCAAGGTCTAGGCCATAGACTGTATAAAGAAGTGGACTAAGTGAGTGTGGCATCACCCATAGTGTTCAGCTCCAGTCAAATGAAGGTCATGGAGGCTAGAGCAGTTATGGGGGAGAATTTGGAGACAAGTTGCATATTTGGAATTCTGACTGCGAGTATCATCAAAGAGCCAATCCGGAGCGAGGCTGTTGAAGGTAACGCCCCTTCCCGCCCGCACCATTGGTTTAGCAGGGAGCAGGCACTTAGCAACGCTGTCAATCAAACCTGTTGCTAACACTAGCAGGAGCGACCTCAGGGAAAGAAGGTACCTGATTTGTCTGTTATTAATGTTCATATCTTGAGTTACGGACACAATAGAGAAATAAAAATACCAGAATCATGTAGGGCGGGTTAATACGAACATTTCAAGACCGAAATGACGAGCCTGACAACAGCAGGTACAAAATAATAAAGCTGGAATAATATCCATGCTCGCTTCCTATTTAGAACACAGCGACTAGCATGTTAGCTATGTCCATTTATATATACAGTCTATGGTCTAGTCTGAGCCCTCATTAATCGAGTCTGATTCCGAGTCTTAAAGTGCATATGACAGATTAGACTACTCATTTCTCTAAAACTTAGTTAATATCATTTGATTTAACATTTTTCAAAAAAATCTTGCTTAGTTTTTTTTTCGAATTTTGTAATTTTGGTGATGTTTATCGTTTTGTTTTCTGGTTGAACACGGGCAGCAGATATGACATGTAGAGGTATGTTACTTAGCAACCACAAGGGCCAAAACTTGTCTAAATGACACAATAGTTATGATTTGACAAATATTAAATGAATGGCAACACCTTTATTTTGTTAAATCAATGTTAAAACTGTCAGAAAAATATTTTCCTTGTGTATAAATCGTCTCAGGTGTTCTATTTTAATTAATGGCAACACCTTTATTTTGTTAAATCAGTGTTAAAACTGTCAGAAAAATATTTTCCTTGTGTATAAATCGTCTCAGGTGTTCTATTTTAGAACTCAGCGCTACTTCCTGTATTTTTGTACTTTTATTCTCAACTTTTTTCTACAAACTGCCACCTCACTTATGTAAATTATGATAAATATTGACCACAGGTACTATCCCACCAAACCAAGTCAGACTTAGAAAAATATTAGAATCTGTCATACGCACTTTCAAATAAAGTTTGACTCTGAGTCCAAGTCATGTCATTATCATCTAAATCCAAGCAATTATCGAATTACAGTATTATCGAGGTTGGCAGAACAAGAAGTACTGAGTCAAATTTCTAACCTGAACCAGAACCTCAAGTGTACCTGCGGTATTTGTAACTGCAAATTTAAGTAATTCTACTACTGTGACCTCAATAAAATAACATCACATTGCATTGTGCTCGAGACCTAAAATGTTCCTCTGAAAAGGCCAGCGGCTCTGTCAAAGCTTTAATGAACCCATCTGATTGGCTCACTGTATTACCCTCCATTTCCAATATGTTTAAATATGCATCTCTTTGTGAAAAAAATCTTGAACATCCCTAATCTAGGACTAAATACAACATTAGCTTAAAGAGGGGGTACTTTACTTCTATGGGGTATTAACTGCTAACACATAACATATTTAGATCACCATGTTTCCTTTTGTTTTGAAAATGCTATATTCTCCAAAAACATAATGACATGTTTTATAAGCATTGATCACCATGTTCCTTTTGTTTTGAAAATGCTATATTCTCCAAAAACATAATAACATGTTCCACTTTCATTTTTGAAGCTTTGTGTCTCCCCTCCCTTTGCACTAAGTCACTCCCCCTTCAGAGCGCAATCACAACACAATCAGCCTGCATCCCGTTTATAAAAACACTGCACATCGCATCAGATTTGTCAGGTTTTTGTGTAGAATTCTGTATCATGTTTTTGTATATTTATGGAGAAATGTCATATGGGAGCATGGATGATGTAGACTTGTGAGCTGAGCATTCCACAGAATCATCTAAGCGTAAAGGAGGCTTCGAATTGGGCCCGGGAGAGATTGCTAGATTAATCAAACATGCATGGATCACATCTAAAACTTCTTCATACATGTTTTTGATGAGGAAACATGGTAGAAAAATCATGGTAGAAAAATCGATTATAAAACTAAAAATACCAGTCGTAGGGCGTTCAGTGGCTTTAGCAGCACACTTCACAGGCTGCCCGGTCCAACCCAGCCTGGCCCACCTCCGCAGTCTCCTCCACAGCCTCCTGCTTTCACCATCAGCCTGGTCCTGGAGCTCAGAGCCAGGCAGCCAGGGAGCCAGGGCAGACTGGGAGAGGGCACAGACACATGAATGCTGGGAACAGGCTGGAAGATTTAAATGGAAAAATATTGAGCGAGAAAATGGGGTTTAATAAGGAAACACGATACAAGGGATAGCACAGGAGACAGCTGAGGAGCCAGGGCGGTCAGATACGTCAAATTGGGCGTAGAATAGCAGGATTATACAAGGATTTTACTATTAATCGGGATTATGGATGGCACTATAACATCATATCAAGTTTAGAGGCATATGTGCAAGAGCTAGATCTACAAATGCATTCTTTACCCAAAAATAATATACCTAAATCACTTTTCAAGTCATGCAGCAAAAGGAAATATAATTGTGGGAACGTTTTATAAGAACAGAATAATATTAAGGATGTCAGTTTTATGGCTTCACTGATCCACAAAATATTAAAGACTTTGTATTCAGACTCGGGCTATAAGATTAAATGTCCTATATTATCCAAAATTGACATACCAAACATACCTGGAGTTGTGTTTTTTTTTATTTTCACATGTTTGAGTAATCCTTTATTATTAGTCTGTCTACATCCCTAAAGTTCAAAATGCTCTGTTCCACCGAGTGATGTCATGAAGCGGTAGTTTTCAAGTTAACAGCTCCTTTTACCTTTGTTTAGTAGAGATTAGAACCAGATTCCAACGCTGAAATCATCCAAGTGATTCTAGTGAAGGTGTGTGGAGTTTAAAAATACAGTGGAGCACTTCCTGTATTACCACATGACATCACAAAGTGGAACAGAGTATTTTCTGTTTGAGAGAAGAACTCAGCCTAGATCACAAAGTGAACAGAGTATTTTCTGTTTGAGAGAAGAACTCAGCCTAGATATTCAGGGTTTGTGTGTTAAATGTGTGTGAATGAAACAAAACACAACTCCAGGTATGTTTGTGATGAGGGAACATTATAACATGGATCAGAAAATAGTGTAACGCGGGCCCTTGATTACAGTTATGTCACAATTTGAAATGTGAAATTGCAAAGGTGGCAATTATTAAGTATCTATCTAGTATTATCTATTATCCTATCAAGAGACTAACTAAATATCCTGTATAAGGTTATCTGAAAGGCTCTCTCTATATTTATTTATATATTGAATATCAGTCTGGTCACCTCTCCCTCTGTCGCATCTCAAGTCAGGCTCAAACACGGCCGTCCAATCAGATTTGTTTATTTCACAAGGAGCTCATTGGCCACCCAGAAATCTGCAGTGTTTTCAGTCCCCTGTAATATTTTTTTCCTCGTAAGCAGCCATATTTGTTTTGATCCGGACAGACCATGTGTGTCCCTGATTGGTTAATCCACCTGTCAATCACGCCCATCTGAATTCGGGGAGATTCACCCGGGACCAGACTCACATCTTTATAAAGTATTTTAGAATTGTGTATTTTGGATCCCAGGCAATTGAAATGCAACTTCAGTCCTCACTCAAAAGTCCTGAGTCGGGAACTAAATCTTGACTATATCTTAAAAAATTACACATCTAATCTTACTTGCAAAATATTGTTACAGAAATTTCCCCAAAACGTCTCCGCATAAGTTTGAAATTTGTTTGCTGTTGTTTCAGGTTACACGGTGACCTCAGTGGTGTCAGCCCGGAGCGGCCGTCTGCTGGTGGCCGGAGCTCCACGCTTCAACCACACGGGAAAAGTCATCGTGTTCACCCTGAAGAACAGCGGAGAGCTCAGCATCCTGCTCTCTCTCAAAGGACAGCAGGTATAAAAGCACGCACACCAGAGGAGTTTAGTGCAGAGAGAATGGAGAAGCTGAGGGAGGCTGGTGGTTATGCTGCTGTGGTGGAGGACGGTTAAGAAGGAGCAAAAGCTGTGACACTAAACATCCAAGATTGTCTAATACCTTCATAGTCAGAAGGATGGAAATGTGTATTTTTAGCAATGGCTCAGAAGAAAGGGAAAATATGAAGCGCTGGATCTTATCTCAGACTGCACCAACTTGCCGCTAAATGGACTGGCACTGTAGAACCTGGTTTAAGTATAAAGACACATAGACTAGTACACGCCCATGGACCACTATGGAACCTACTGGACGACTGAGGGATTACACAGATATAAGGCCACATGGGAATATAAAAGAAAGTACTACAATTTAATGTTTAATCGCATTCCATTTTGTTCTTTATTATGATCGTGACAACACTAGCAAATACCCAAGCACTTTACACCAAACTCAATGCTATAATTGGACAAGAAGAAAAATACAGCTTTTACTTGTTGCTTTAGGTTAATCAGGGACCTCTGCTCTCTGCTGCTATTGGCACATGTCCAGTGATAATCATGCAGTTCTCAGCAGCACTTTTCTTTTATATCGTGGGAAACGCACGTGCTTTTAATATGAAAAGGAACACAACAGCGGCTGATCCAGTCTGCTTTCAATCTGATTGGCTCCTAAGATTAAGATTTCAGCTACTTTCAACATCTGAGCTACTACGGAACAATTACTCTTTAAATGTGGTAAATACCTACTATTTTCTAAACATTTAAAGGGCATTTGACCTCTGTTTAAAAGTATACCACAATTTGAGACCAAAACCTCGAAATTCCTTGAATGGCTGACCATAGACTGTGTATTTAAATGGACATAGCTAACCTGCCAGCTGCTGTGTGCCAAATAGGAAGTGAGCATGGCTGCACGTCCAGCTCGATCGACTCACTTTACTTAAGAAAACTGTCGCCCCTCTCTCTGCAACTGCTGCTGTCAGGCTCATCATTTTGGTCTTAAAATGTTCATATTAACCCGCACTACATGATCCTGCTGTTTTTATTTTGCTGTTGGGTCTGTAACTCAAGATATGAACATTAATAACAGACAAATCAGGCGCTTTCTTTCCCCGAGGTCGCTCCCGCTAGCGTTAGCAACAGGTTTGATTGACAGCGTTGCTAAGCGCCCGCCCCCTGCTAGACCAGTGGTGCGGGTAGAAAGGGGTGTTGCCTTCAACAGCCTCGCTCCGGATTGGCTCTTTGTTTGCTATGATACTCACGGCCGGAATTCCAAATATGGAATTCAGCTCCAAATTGGCCACTATGACTCCTCTAGCCTCGATGAGCTTCATTTGACGGGAGCCAAACGCTATGGGTGACGTCACACTCCCTTAGTCCACTTCTTCATACAGTCTATGGTACAAACACAAATTAAATGCATGTATTTACTGCCTGCTGTAAATAAATGCACCAGGGAGTTTGATTTAATTAAAAAAAAATTAAAAATATAGACCTGGAAGATAGGGTCCTATTCTGTATAAAACCGGTTAATCCTTTAGTTTAGACTTCTACAAACAGATGAGAGATTATAGTGTCACAAAATTTAAAATAATGTCATCGCTAATCTAAGATATGTCACAAATGTATGTAATTAAAACAGTCTCTGTTACTAAATAAATGTAATTATATTAGAAGCAAAGGCCAGACAAGTGAGTGACGTGCTATGAATAGGTTAACTCTGGAGCAGGTGAATAGGAGAGGCTGAGGAGCCTGATGGTTCTGCTGCTGCGGTGGAGATGGGGCAGAGGAGAGAGAGTGTCTTTAAATGAATGTTTGGTTAATAAAAGGCAAAAGTAGTATTGAATTCACTGGGGATGGTTCGATAGGGAGTTTTTGGGCTATTTGTCTTGCTGTTATGGCCGATGTTCGTCGATACTGATATTAAGTTTTTCAAATCAATAGCAAGGACCAAATTTATGTTAAGCTATAGTGAAGTTTACAAATTAATTTTTCGCCTTAGTAAAAATTCTAACAAAATGTATTTATCTGTAATATAATCAATACTTTCACTCAAATCTGATGCACTGAGGACAAACTGGGAATGACACATGGGCACGCAGAGACTTGGGCAGTGCAGAGAAAAGATTTTCAATATCACACCGATACTGATATCTGTGAAATCCTCTGATAACTAATATACCATCCCTAGAATTTACAGTTGAGATTCCTAAACCTGATGCCATACAGTGTAAATGCGTGATGTCTTTCCTTGTCCCAGATCGGCTCGTACTACGGCAGTGAGATCGCCCCAGTGGACATAGACGGAGATGGAGTAACTGATAACCTGCTGGTGGCCGCTCCCATGTTCTTCAGCGCAGGCATGGAGAAGGGAAAAGTTTACATCTACAGAGTCACCGAGCAGGTAAGCACACAACGGGATCAGAGGCTATTTCAACCATGACAAAAGATTTTTATTTTTCCCCATTTAAAAAAAAAACACAGTTGTCATTATGAGCAGTGGTGGAACGTAACAGTAGTAGTAGTAGTAGTAAAAGTAGTAAAGTACTGTACTGTAAATATTTTAGGTATCTGTACTTTAATTAGGTGCATTTTAAAGTGGATGCTTTTTACTTTTACTTCACTACATTTGAGAGCAGGTATCTGTACTTTCTACTACGCTACATTTTTGAAATGGACTGAAAAGTAAAAGTATTTTTTTTATTACAGTTTGAGACCTGCTGATTTATCTGTTTATTTTTTAACACATTCGTAGTTTGAGCAAATAAAAATATACAAATAAAAACAGCTAGGAAAAAACGATTGATTTAATAATTGGTTCTGTTGAACAAAATTCTGCTCAAAATCACCACATTTGAAGCTTTATAAGACCTCAGAATCTGCACTAAATACTTTTAATTTTTACCCTTTAAGTACATTTTTAAAGGGGTACTTTAATACTTTTACCTGAGTAGATTTTGTCACGTGATACTTTTTCATATTTACTTGAGTACTTCGTTGCACTGGTATCTGTACTTTTACTTAAGTAACAAAACTGACTACTTCTTCCGCCACTGAAGATGAGAAGTAAAAAAGTGAAAGTAATGAGATACGCCACAGCTGCCCCGGGGTAGACTGATGAAAGTGAGGCTGCCGATTTGCGGCATCGGCTCTGAAGACCACTGATCTCTCACTCATCTCGTTCACACTACGCAAGAGGCCACACCGTCCGCGCTAGTCATTAGGGGCGACAGGGCGTGTAAAGGCAAATCTAATAGGCTTCTCTGTCTCAGTTCCAGTACACGCTTTTTTTTTCTTCCGCGTGACCCACATAGTCCTCCGTACATACACTGGCAGTTACAGGCACTAATCACTCTAACCTGGACCTAATAGACTCACACCTGTTTAAACTCCACTCTCCCCTCCGCTCCTTTCAAACACACCACTGGTAACACTGCATGACCTTTGACCCCACCCTCCAAAAAACATCAAAACCAGCGCCCGAATGTACCCCCTTTTATTAGCGCTGTACGGTGAACTCACAGGGAAAGAATCTTGACGTTTAGGGCCAATTCCAGCAAACCGTTCGGAGGTGAGAAGTTTCAGGAATACGAGGAAAATTCCCACAGCTCTGTGTCGTCGGACTTGCTCATTGGAATAACAAATGTGCTTGGCGCGTCTGTTTTGACTGCATTTAAACAGACGTGGAAAAGGTTTAAGATTTGTGTCACAGTCCAGACCACATGACAGGCAGGAGAGGGCTTTAAGGAGGAGAAGCCAAATGAGTCCATATGAGAGGCTGCGGAGCGGGACGGCACGGCGACGGGGTTGACTCAGGTGCAGATGTGGAAGTCATGGGAAGGCTATAGGAAACTTTATGATCAAACTGAGTATAAAAGTTTTGTGGTGATATTTTCAGTTTCAAGGGTCTTTTTTATTTGTGTTATAATGTTGTTTCCTCAACACAAATACACCTGGAGTTGTGTTTTGTTTCATTCACACATGTTGCACACATAAACCCTGCATATTTAGGCTGAGTTCTTGTCACAGACTGAAAACACTCTGTTCCTCCTTGTGATGTCCTCAATACAGGAATCGCTTCACTGTGTTTTTAAACTCCATACACCCTCACTAGAAGCGTTTGAATAATTTGGAGCCCTGGCATTGCTAAACTTTGAACTTACAGGCCTATTAGCCTTGTTGAAACATCTTTGCTTCTCGGTGCACCAGAAGATATTGTAGACTTTCTGTGTCAATCTCAATTTTTAATTGCAACAACTTAAGGTTATTTTAGCGTCTTGTACAGTAAATCAGTTCAATTGAAGCTTAAAGTAGCTATTAAGAGTCTAATAATGCAGGATTTGTGAATGCAACAAAACTCAACTCCAGGTATGCATTTGAGGAGGTAGCAATGTTCTCACATGGCTAAAAGCTCACAGGAGTTAATTTCGCATATTATGGGACCTTTTTAAATGTAGGGTATGTAGCCTGGATGTTGTCCCCGTGTCTGGGTGGGTTTCCTCTGGGCACTCTGGTTTCCCCCACCAACCCAAAACATGAACCTAAGGTCAAATTCTCCAGCTAAGGAAGTCCTGACCAAGACTAGCTCAAGATCTGGAGATGGGTCTCCAAACACTGTGCTGCGGTGCTCACTGCTCCTGACAGGTGCTCCAGCGGCATTGCGAGATGGGTCAAATGCAGAGGGTAAATTTCCCTATGGGAGCAATAAATGTTACCTTAACCTTAACCTTAAGACCTGGTTTAGTCCTGGCTCAGTCCCTGGTTTTGCCCTGTATAAATACTGAGTAGCAGACCTCTCAGCCCCCTACAGCGCAGACGTCCGCCTGTACATCACCCACTGTGGACTCACTGCGACCTGAGCGCTGGTCCATATGTTTCCTATTAAAAAACAGCCGTCACAGTGTTTTTCAGCCGGCTCCCTCCCTTCGTCTGTCACTGACACGAGCTCTCATCTCCACGTCCCGCTCCTGAATCTACCTCTGCTCATTTGTCCAACTGGAAAAACAAGCCAGCTCAAGTTGTATCACCTTTACTACTGGGAGGCCAATGATACGCATAGACTACTGTACTATTCTGCTCCTACAGTTTTTCCACTTGTGAAACTCTGGCACTTGAAGCAGACTTAATCACGCTAGCTGCTAACGCCAACTTTAACGTCAATGTTAGTTACCTCTGTGATGCACTTTAAAAACACAGAGGAGTTTTACCGCCAGATGACCCTTCTTCAGTTTGTTGAAGTTCCATTCTTGTTTTAAAGGTCCTATATTACGCAAAATTTTGACGCTTGTGAGCTTTAAGCCATGTTAGAATGTTGTTACCTCATCAAAAACATACCCAGAGTAATGTTTTGATTCATTCACACCCTTTCTACATCTCCATATCTCAAAATGCTCTGTTCCACTTTGTGATGTCATATAGTGGTAGTTGTGGTAGTGGTGGTTTTCAAGTTAACAGCTACCTTTTACCATTTGTTTAGTAGAGATTGGAAATTGCAGGGTTGAAACTATATATTATATAGGTGTTTGGAGTTTAAAAAACATAGGGCAGCCCTTTCTGTATTGCCCCATGCCATCACAAGGTGGAACTCAATTTGAGAGAAGAACACAGTCTAAATATGCAGGGTTTGTGTGTTAAACATGTGTGAATGAAACAAACACAACTCCACGTATGTTTTTGATGAGGAAACATTACAACATAGATCAGAAAATACCGTAATATGGGCCCTTTAAAGCTGGGGTACTTGATTTTCAAACCACAAAAGGTGAAAGTAACCAGTCTCACCAGCTCCTATATCTCACAAACACTTTGGCACAGTGTTAATATCCACATGCACAGCTTTAGAACAGCCAAGTGAAAGCTGCCAAACAGAACACTGCACTACAATAGATACAACACTTTATGATTAGACAGCACACGGCGGTCTACTGCTACTTATTTGTCCCACTGGAAAAACAAACCAGCTCAAGTTATATCACCTTTACCACCGGGAGGCCAATGATATGGATGAATACTACTGCGCTATTCTGCTCCTACGGTTTTCCACTTGTCACCGTCTGGCCATGTCTCTGTCAGACTTATGAGCTGCTAAGAATAGACTAGACTTAAGCACCGCACCAGGATATAGTTTGCTTTTAAACCCAAAGATTCCTGACATTTCTTTGGAAGTTATTTGAGTTCAGAAATAGAATTAATAGATTATCGCCCGTGGAGTGGGGATATGCCAGATTCTGTTAGGGTTGATGAGATGAAATATGTGTTTCTTGCTTGAAAATGTGTGGTCTGAAGATGACTTTCAGATATCTGTATCAACAATCACTCGTAAGAGATTAGGGGGTTTTATATGGGTTTATTATAAAGGTAAATACAGTGGTGCAGTTGGTTAAGCATTAGCCCATAAACTGTAAGGTGGCTGAACTTTGCCCAAACGCTCTTGTGTCCCAGACATAACTTGCATTGCTCTCTGCAGTCACAATATCCAGCTGGTTGACTGTAACCCAGAGTAGCCAAATGGATGGTAGATTATAGTGAATATTTCCATTCAGGTTCTGTCCTGGGGTTTTGTATTTCACAATAAAAGTGAGAAAGTTGCAGAGGGAGAGGGCTTGCTCCTAGCATGTGTTTGACATGTGCTCATGTGTCATATGTGATCCATGAGTGACTCAGTGCACAGTGTTGCTTGGTCAGCCTTGTGACTCATATGACTGAGAATTCCTTTAATGTAAATCTTCTGTCAAATCCAAACCTATTATCAGAGTATAGTTTTATTTTCTACCCAGCTGCTCTTTTTTTATCTGTGGAGACCACTAAAATAATCACATATTGCCTCCAGTACCAGTCACTATTGTCCCATCCATCCACCCATCATCTTCTGCTTATCCAGGGTCAGGTTGCAGGCGCAGCAATCTAAGAAGGGATGCACAGACTTCCCTCACCCCAGACACTCAGAGACATAGTCCCTATAGCATCTTCTGGGTCTTCCCAGGGCCTCCTCCCAGTCAGACATGCTCAGAACACCTCCCCAGGGAGTTGTCCAGCAGGCATCCAGAACAGATGCCCAAGCCACCTCAGCTGGCTCCTTTGACTCTGCTCCGAGCTCCTCCAGTGTGGGCAATGTCTAACCACTAACTCACATTATCTCACTGTCTATTAACACAGTTGTTATACCAGAGGAATTCAAGGTTAGCCAAGGTCATTCCCTCATTTAATAGATCCATATCTGTTTTAACTTGCTTACTTACTTTAGTAGTAAGTATTAGAAAAAGTTGTTTATAAAAGGTTATTCTTTCATATAATAATTCAATTTTTGTCCTGATGGGACAGCATGCCCATGTGCTATCATAAGTATATGATATTAATGCCTAATTTTTGAACTCTTAGGATGTAAATAACAAAACGAGCTTTGAATTCTTTGCAGAACCGTTTTGTCTTTGAGGGCGCTCTGGAGATCCATAATGGAGGACAAAATGCCCGCTTCGGCTCCTCTCTAGCCCCTGTCCCGGACCTGAATGGGGACGGCTTCAACGACCTGGTGGTGGGCGCTCCGCTGGAGGACGACCACAAGGGGGCAGTGTACGTGTTCTTCAGCCAGCACAACCGTATCCTACGCAAGTACAAGCAGGTAGGACACCATGCCATATCTCACAATCAAAATGAATAAATAAAATCTAAATACAAACAGGTAGGACAGAACTAAAAACTAAAAACAAATACAAGGGTCTACATGTATTTAGTTTGGGTGTATGTTTGAATCGTTTGCCGTTTGTTGTGATCCACTTGTGTGTGTTCCCTCAGAGGATCGCGGCCTCAGACCTGGCCCCTGGGCTGCAGTACTTTGGTCGCAGTGTTCATGGGGCCATGGACATGAACGGGGACGGCCTGGTGGACCTGGCTGTGGGCTCGCTCGGGGCCGCTGTCCTGCTCTGGTTTGTAGCTCTCAATGACCTCAGTCTGCATATAAGAAGATTCTCTTAAAGCAAAGTTCTAAGTTCTAAGTCCTTAGGTTCTGCTTGTTTAATCTCTAAAACAGTAGTTAGACAAAGTAAGGTTTTGTCACCATTATTAAATTTGAAGAGTTTAAACACAGATATTATCTGATAATGTTTCTAACGTTGTTCCCTCATCAAAAACACGCCTGACGAAGTTTTAGATGTCAACCATGCATGTTTAGTAATTTTGAGATCTCTCCCAGGCCCTATTCGAATCCTCTTTATGGTTAGCTGTAAGATCCTGTCCAATGTTCATCCCACAATGTGATAGTGCTCTGAAAGGGAAGTGACTTAGTGCGGAGAGCAAGGGGAGGGGTAATGTTGACAGGTTGTTTGAAGCAAATGCAGCATTTTCAAAACAATAAAAGGAATATATTCTAAATATGTTATGTGTTAGGAGTTAATACCCCATAGAAGTAAAATAAAAGAAATTCAATCCATTTCATCTTGAGACTATTGTCTTTTAGGTATGACAATATTGAAATATAAACATAAACGTACTTTTGTCTTTCTGAATCAGTTTTAGTTACAATTAGAATAACATGGCGTACCCATTTGACCTGTCAACAGAAATCCATGGGCCCTTCTCTAATAAAGACTAAGGAGGAGGGTTCAGTTCTCAAGATCCTGGGGCCCGGGACAACAGACCCTTTTGTCCCCCCATCTACTGCCCTGGAGTCCTAGTTTAGACCTGGTTTAGTCCTGGTGGAGTAGAGCTGGTTGTTGATTGTTTAGACATTACCTACTCACCAAAGAAATGTAGTTAGTTTTAGTCAGAGCCATGAATTAAAGGATTTTTTGTTTTAGTCAAATAAATCTTTTTAATTATGGACTTGTAACTAAAAACATAATAATCTTAGTCAACCAGATAATAATAATATAGATATATATTTTTTTAATATTAATTACTACTTCTTGGAAAAGTGAAAAGTGGAACTTCGATCTAATCTCCTTTCATTAATTTATGTTGAATTTTTATTATGGTAAATGGTCACATTTTTCTATAGCGCTTTTCCACCTTCTAGGCACTCAAAGCACTTTGAATCAAGGAACCTTTCACCCATTCACACACACATTCATACACCAGTCCCCAAGGACATAACGGCAGCATTCATCTGTGGTAACTCTACCAATGATGGGGTTTTTTTATGTCGAGAGTGGGTTTTGAACTGCCAACCATCAGATTGGAGGATGAGCACTCTACAAACTGACCTACTGTCACCTCACATCTTATCAAATGGAAAAAAAAAAAGAAGTACTTACACTTTAATCAGAAAAAATAATTTAGTGGACAAAATGAACACAGCCACCCACCAGCATGACTGTAACAAAACACAACCCCACAACCCCCTTTTATTTATTTACTTCTGTATCTGGAATAAATGTGAGTACCTATATGTAAATCAGTGAAACCTTATGTATAATGTATAGAGCGGAAACATGTCTACTGTCAGTGCGGTCAGTCACCTGAACCTCCGCTTTGCCCTTAGGTCCCAAAGTGTGGTCCGGATCTACGCGTCGGTGAGCTTTGAGCCCAGTAAGATCAACATATTTGTGAAGGACTGTCAGCGCGGAGGCAAAGACGTCACCTGTATGTCTGCTATCGTGTGTTTCAACGTGACCGCGCGCACCCCAGTCCCTCCTGACCAGCGCATAGGTAAGACACACCCATAGACTGTATAAAGAAGTGGACTAAGTGAGTGCGAGGTCGCCCATAGCGTTCGGCTCCAGTCAAATGAAGCTCATCGAGGCTAGAGCAGTTATAAGGGCGAATTTGGAGCCGAGTTCCATATTTGGAATTCTGACCGCGAGTATCATAGCAACCAAAGAGCCAATCCAGAGCGAGGCTGATGAAGGTAACGCCCCTTCCCGCTCGCACCGTTGGATTAGCAGGGGACAGGCGCTTAGGAACGCTGTCAATCAAACCTGTTGTTAACGCTAGCAGGAGCGACCTCAGGGAAAGAAGGCGCCTGATTAGTTTAATGTTCATATCTTGAGTTACAGGGAAAGAAGCGCCTGATTAGTTTAATGTTCATATCTTGAGTTACAGACACAATTGAGAAAATAAAATACCAGGATCATGTAAAGCAGGTTAATATGAACATTTTAAGACCAAAATGATGAGGCTCACGGCAGCATTTATGGAGAGAGGAGCGACTGTTCTCTGAGTCGATGGAGCCGGAAGTGCAGCCCAGAATCACTTCCTATTTGGAACGTGGAGGCTAGCAGGTTAGCTATGTCCATTTATATATACAGTCTAAGGACAGACCCAAAAATCAGAAAATCAGATACTAATCAATACAACTACTAGATACTAAAAAAGTCACATTCACAGGACAGAAATGAACCTTTCCTGAATAGCTTTAGAATGATCTTGAGCTGTATCAGAACAAGTATTAGTATATGCCCATGGACCATTATGGAACCTACCTGGACCACTGAGGGATTACACAGAAGGAGAGGAGCAAGAAACACCACTTGCTTCAAATAATTTCATATTGTCAACATAAAGCTTTTGTCACTTCTAGAATTACTCACAGTGGGAAGAGGAACCAAAACTTTTACTCAAGTAAGAGTACTGTTACTTCAACAAAAATATTACTCAAGTAGGAGTAAGAAAAACTACTGTGAAAGGGACACTTTCTTAAAAAAGTTGCTCAAGTAAATGTAACTGAGTACTACCCACCTCTGAAGAGGACTAACAAAACATTTTAGCAACTTACAAAAAATATTACCTGTACAAAGTGTCATCACAACAGTAAAAGTCTATGCAGATTAAAAAATTCATACTAGCATTATTACACTAGGGCACCAATTCCAGCTTCCATAGTTCAATGCTTTTGTTATGTCCTTGGGCAAGACACTTAACCTTCCTCACTTCTTGTGTCTGTTCAATTCAAAGAACTTTCATTTTTTGCTTTGGCACCCTTCATTTATGGTCTGGCACACTCATACAATGCAATCCTAAAACAAGGGCAGTTCATACCATTGGTTAAATGAGGCAATATAAATATAACTATAAAACATGGGGGGTTAGTAGTTAAAAGAGGTCCATATGCTTCTTTGTTTAGTGCTTGTTCAAAAGTCTAATTGAAGTTGGCACAAAAGAGGACATGGCTCACTTGGTTCTCTGAGTGAATAGGTGAGTGGCTCCTTAAAAGTCCTATATTACGCTAAATTGAGTCTTGTGAGCTTTAAGCCATGTCATAATGTTGCTACCTTATGTTTTGTTTCATTCACACATGTTTGAGTAATCCTGGTTTATTGTGCTGTCTCCATCTCCAAAGCTCAAAATGCTCTGTTCCACCTTGTGACTTCATGTAGTGGTAGTTTTCAAGTTAACGGCTACATTTTACCTTTTGTTTAGTAGAGATTGGCAATTCCAGGGCTGAAAATATCCAGAAGATTCTAGTGAAGGTGTATGGGTTTTAAAAACACAGTGGAGCACTTCCTGTATTACCGCATGACATAACAAGGTGGAACAGAGTGTTTTCTGTTTGAGAGAAGAACTCAGTCTAAATATGCAGGGTTTGTGTGTTAAACATGTGTGAATGAAACAAAACACAACTCGAAGTCTGTTTTTGATGAGGAAACAGCATAATAACACAGATCTAAAATTTGATTTTAGGATTTTATGGACCTTATGACCAAGAAGATTATCAAACAAAAGCTGTTTTTTTGTTTCATGTGGATAGGCCCAGTAATTCCAGTATTTACCATAACATCTGCATTTTGAACCTTGAAAGAAGAAATTCCACCATAGAATTTTTAGCTGCTCTCCACCTCTGGTTTTACACAATAGCCTTCAAATGGAAGTTCTCAGCTTGTATCTTACTTGGTCCTAGCTTGGTCATGTCTTTTGTGAGCAGCAGTGTGAAGCCGGATCCTGGCTGAGTTCTGTCGTACTGGCTCCAGAGACACATGATGACCTCACTGTTGTCTATGTGCCACAGAGCTGCTGTTCTGGACCTGCTCTGGGGTCAGATGTTTGACTGTGTTCGCACTTGGTCATCTTAGGTCAGAAGTGACTGCCTTTAAGAGGAATCTTTGTGTGGTACTGTAAGATAGGGAGTAATTACTTTTGGTATACAATACTTTTGGCAATATTATTTTGAAGTAACAGTAAAGACATTTTTTCCATGATTTTGGAGGGGGTAACAAGTGACAAGATTTATGTTGTCATCATGAAACTATGTGTCTTGTCATTCTTGTAACTAAAGATGCACTATGTAATTTTACTAGTTGGGGGTCCACTACCTGCTCGTCACCATGGAGATGTGCCTGCAATGTTCTGATTTTGCATATACTCAGTAACAGGTGCTTTTATTGCTTTAAATACCTTGAAAAACATGGCATCACCGCCTCCTCTTAATGGATGTGGAACTTTAAAGGTAGATTCTGTCACATTTGCGGCATCGTAATAACATTTCCATGCAAGCAACCAATGTGGCAGACCTTCTATCAGAAAAGTTATAGTGCATCTTTAAAGTTATAGTGTATCTTTAAAGTTTGTATATTATGTCGTTTTTTTGGGAGGGGGAAAGTACAGTCCTCCATAAACCAAGCTGCTTTTTGGTTGTTTTGGTTCACATCTGTCACTAAAAGATGACATCACATGCTATCCATTTGAACTGTTTTAATGTTTTATGACACAGTTCAATGGATTACTCTCATTTTTGGCTTAGAAAAAAAGTTACTAGGGATTGTAACCACATTCTAATTACTCATTTTGAAACTGTAACATGTTAGATCACTGAGTCACTAAAAAGTCATCTGATTATTGTAGGGTTGTCTAAGTGTCCAAAATCAGATTCTCATTTGAACAAGTATGGCTACTAAAAACATCAACAGGACAGAAATAAACCTTTTCTCCATAGCTTTAGAATGATCTTGAGCTGTATCTTTCACAAGTATAAGACACATAGACTAGTACACGCCCATGGACCACTATGGAACCTACAGGACGACTGAGGGATTACACAGACCGTCCACATCGTGATATAAAAGTGTTGAAAATCGCATTCTGTTGTCTAGAGCACATGTGTCAAACTCAAGGCCCATGGGCCAAATGTGGTCCGCCACGTCATCTTATGTGGCCCGCGAGAAGGTAAATTAAACGGTATGACTGTCTGTGAGCAGGTGTGCCCCGACCAGATACAGACTTTTAAAAATGTCAGTTTATCAGGAGATATGCAGTTACACAGACATTTTTTTTTTACACCTATGCAAATACGTATGCAATATTTGTAACTTGAATAAGTAATAAATGCAGAAGCAGTTATTTAACAAGTTAAAAAGTAGTTACACTTACATTTGGTTACATTTAGTGACATTCATACTGCCTTACAGTTACATCTGGCCCTTTGATGGCAACCATTTTACTGATGTGGCCCTCAGTGAAAATGAGTTTGACACCCCTGGTCTAGAGTGTTTTTTATTTTCATCATGGCATCGGAATCGGTTTTGAGTATCAAGTCTGAGTTAACTTCCTGACCCTTACACCTCTCTCAAGCCTAAACAGATGCAGATAGCGATGGGGAACTATCTTGTCTCCTGTGGTTCTCCTCCTCACAGACACACATGTTTATTGTGTTAGTGTTACTGTTGCGTCTGTGCTGTAATCCAGGGCAGATGTGCAGAGATGTCTGAGGTTTGTGGTGTAAGAGATGCTGTTTCATGTCTGATTTACATTCATCTCATTTGAACTAAATCTGTTTTCACTGTTTAGAGCTGATATTAAACGAGCTGGACTTGATTTGTACCCTCTTCAAAAATATGAAAAACAGAACTAGTTCATTTTAAAAGGTTTGCCGTGGTCCAAAGTTATTCCTCACTTACTTTATGCATTCAGATCATCCTAATTAATTCCTCACTTACCTGGGAGACAGTAGCTCAGTTGGTAGAGCGTGGTCTACTGATGCGAAGGTTGGCGGTTCGAATCCCACTCGCAAGATAGACATCACTGGTAGAGTGGTCAGATCCAATTACCCACAAGTTGGCAGTGTGATTCCAGCTCCCACAGATGCTGTCATTGGAGAAAAAAACTTAACCCAGTGTTGCGTGTTGTGGTGTGTGAATGGCTAAGTGGTTCCTTGATGTAAAGCGCTTTGAGTGCCTTGAAGGTGGAAAAGCACTGTATAAAAATGTGACCTTATGCATTCAGAGCATCCTAATTATTCATCATGATGAGTTTATAAGTGCTTTTCACAACTTTCAGAAAGTGCAGAGTTTTGCTGTCACAGTAAAGCTAGCAATAACTAGCAGACACTAAACCTGGAGTAAGACAAATTTTACTCAAATACATGTTACATTTCTGTTAAAGAGGGTGTATTATGCAAAATCGACTTTCTGGAGCTTTCTACCTTGTTATAACATTGTTCCCTCATCAAAAACCTGCCTGAAGAAGTTTTAGATGTCTTCCATGCATGTTTGACTAATTTAGCGATCTCTGCCTGGCCCTATTTGAACCCTCCTTACAGTTAGTAGTACAAGCCTGTACAAGACTCAGTCCACAAGCCTACGTCACTCATGCTCCGATACAACAAGTTTTCATAAATATAAAAAAGCAAAATACAAAACAACACAATTTGTCATAACGCTCTGAAGGGGGAGTGAAGGGAGGAGGGACTCGGAGCGCCAAAAACAAAACTGAAACTTATTTAACATGTTAATACATTGTTTTTGGCAAATATAGCATTTTCAAAACAATAAAAGGTAACACGGTGATCTAGATATGTTATGTGTTAGCCGTTAATACCCCACAAAAGTGTAATAGCCTCTTTTTAGGCTTTTTACCATGTCATAGTACAGAATCCTTACTAAAAAATATACCTGGAGGTTTGCATAGTGTTCAGCTGTTTTTCATCAATGAATCATGAGCAGGATTTTCCAACTAGTGTCAGCTTTTGTTTGCTGTGGACAGGGAGACTAGTTACAGAGATACTACCTATAAACCGTGTAGAAACATCTGCCTTTTGACCATAGACGTCTTAAAGGAACTGTATGTAGCCTGCACTCTTCAAAAAGTTTCTAAAAAGTACTACAATAAACAAGTGAACATGCATTTCCAGTGCCTTAACCTGCATATACAGTATACGGACTGCGCTAGCACTGATTAATGATTGGCTGCAGATGCTGGGGTTTAGGTAGTGACCAATCAGATCAGAGAGAGTCCTTTTAGGTCAAAACCAACTGGATATCAGCGCTGAAACTGGCAACGACTGATTCCATTATGGATTTCATTCACACAAGAATAATTGTAAGGATTTCATCCATCTCCCTTTTCACAGCTTCAACCATCTTCCACATTATGATGTCATTATGTGATAATCCAGGATGTAGCCCTCTCACTCTGATCATTTCAGTGCCCATTGCCTTCAATAAGATGCATGTCAACTCTGAAGGTAGCAGCTCTGATATCGTTTGAACTGCTTCAGTCCTGAAACTTTATGTAATGTGATTCTACAGGGGAGTGATTCGACATAACCAATACTCTGTTGTTGTGAGGTTGTAATTTCCTCTGCACTGCAACAAAAAAAAAAACTAAAATTAAATCAAATTATAGAAAATATTTCAACTTCAGAACTCCAGACTAGTGTTGTCATGATACTAAAATTTAAAACCCAATTTTGATACTAAGGAATTGTTGATTTTCAGATTCTCGAATGTGATGATGTCATAATGAGGGGGGAAGAGCCAGTTTTTCCTATTCATTACATTGTACTTTGCCATGAAATACTGAAAAGGTAAACTCACAAATGTTGAACCTGATCATTTCTAGAATTGACTAGACCCTTAAATTCACTGTATTACAACAAGAATCTGAATTTGATATTCATTTTAGCTGCCCCCATCTGTATTAAATATTATTGGCCTATAGAATGTTGTGAATTTCATCTGAAACCCAGCTATGATACTCCATACCAATTCTGATACTACGATGATAATAAATACACTTTCTTTGGACAATATAATGTCATTTTTCCAACTTTGAATGATAGTACTTTCTTTTGTATTAGAATGTGGCCTTGTATCTGTGTAATCCCTCAGTCGTCCAGGTAGGTTCCATAGTGGTCCATGGGCGTGTACTAGTCTATGTGTCTTATACTTGTGAAAGATACAGCTCAAGATCATTCTAAAGCTATTCAGGAAAAGTTCATTTCTGTCCTGTGAATGTGACTTGTGAAACAGTATTTTTTGTTGATAGAAACAGACTTGGTAGATTATGTTCTTAGATTTGTAGTTAGATTTGTTCTTCGTAACTTTAGGGTGGTCTTGAAGAATAGTGACGTTTGAGGTGACCACTCTCACACTGACCACTGCAGAGGTCAGAGGTACTCACATGTTTTATGGTGTAACATCAGGGTCACTATGCAAAAACAGTGGACGTATTATTGTCTGAGGGGTCAAAGGTCATACAAGGAAAACATTTGTAATAGCGCTGCTCTTTCAATTACTTAATTTAGGCTACTTAGCTAGATACATTCCAGGCAAAGCGATATCATCTCCATGGATACAAGCAGGTAGCAGCGCTTCCACCAGAAATGTTACATAGTGCATCTTTAAAGGAAACATATTAAGCTTTATTTGTTATTGTTCTTTAAAGATGCTTGAGCAGAGGTGCGTAGTAGAGTAGCCAAAAATTGTACGTAAAGAAGTATTTACGAAAATGACTAAAGTAAAAGTAACTTCAAGAGTAGCTGTCACAATGTAACATTTATAATTTAAAGTGAATGTCACTGGAAGGACAAAACATTAAATAATGCACAAAATCTGGTATTTCCAAAGGATAAACACAAAAATGAGACAAACTAAATCATAACTGAAGAACACAAATGTTCAAATCATTTCATATGGTCGACATAAAGCTTTTGTCACTTGTAGATTTACTCAGAGTGGGACGAGGAACCATAACTTTTACTCAAGTAGGAGTACTTTACTCAGAGGGGACGAGGAACCATAACTTTTACTCAAGTAGGAGTACTGTTACTTCAATAAATATATTACTCCAGTAGGAATAAAAAATTATGCCACTAGAAACTCTGAAAAGTACAATGTCTTTAAAAAGTTACTCAAGTAAACGTAACTGAGTACTGCCCACCTTTTCTCTTGAGTACCTTTGCTTGGCATCTAACTTAGAATTATGACCATGTATAGAACCAGACACTCGCCATACTGGAATCTGGTGTAGGGCTCCATCCACTGGCAGCAAAGGGAATTACCATGGGGAAAAATAATCTTAGCTAATAACAAACATACCCTGACATGTTAATTTAAGCACGCAATTGTAATGCAATTTGACGTCAGAAATGCTTTGAACGAGTCTGGTGATAATTTATGGAGTTTAAAAACTGCACAGGGATTTTGCCTGTGACGCAACAATCCTGGAAAAAATTAAAACCGCATATTTTCTGAAATTCAGAGGCAAAGAATGTTTTACAGAGGATTATGAAAACCTGCTTGCTTTGGGATCCAGAAAATACACTTCTCCAATACTTCAGGAAGATGTGAGTCAGGTCATTGGTGAATTTCCCCGAGTTCAGATGGGCATGATTGACAGGTGGATTAGCCAATCAGGGACTCGCATTGTCCAAAGGTATCAAAACAAATATGACCTCTTATGAGGAAAAAAGAAAGATGAGCAACTCTGTTAATTTGAGGTGAGAGATATTAGATTTTGTTGAAAATGGTGGGTGACCAGTGAGCTCCTAAATGAATCTGTTTGCACACCCGTGTTAGAGCCTGGCTTGAGGTGCCACAGAGGGAGCGATGACCAGACTGATATCCCTCTGTATGAAAAATAGAAAGAAGTGTGTTTTTGATGGTTAAAGTGGGACTAAACACCTAAACTCCACCCACAACCACATTTCAAATAGAGCTGCTAAACTGGGCAGTACCTGGAGGACTAAAGGGGAGAGAGAGGTGGAAGAAGGGGCGGGGTCTGGGGGTATAAGAACAATGTGATTGGTCTAACACGTATCCACACTTCAAACTCCGCCCTTGCAGCCAGGTGTTTGTAATCAAAAACACCTAGCTGTAATCAGGGCAGTCCTGTGTCATGTCGCATAGTACTTGAATTTGCAGAGGCCACTGAAGGCAGCACACGCTTAGATTTACGCGTTTTGGACCAGAAAGATGCAAATTTGCACGAAAGTTGCCAAAAGTTCCATTTTAAAAGCTTAATATGTCGTAATATGTGTACGTCTTACATGTCTCTCAGGGGGCAGTGTGTGGTGGTGATGCTGGGGCCCTGAGAGTTGTAGTGATTAAACACTGCGGCCATGTTGAGTTTACAGTCTTGATACCGGGCCCTCTGCCTCAACCATCAGAGCCCGGGCTGGAAATCCAAACAATGTGGTCGGGAAATGAGTCTTTAGCACGACCACAGCCTCTGGAATCCTGCGGAATCGTGTGCGCTACTCTCAGTCGTCATATGTCAGAGCAGAGCTGACATTGTGGTGGACAGTGCTGCTTCTATACTGATGTCATAGACCAGAGAGAGACAACTGTAGCCAAACACAAGCAAAACACAAGCCAAACACTCTGAACGAGGGAGGAGCCAGGAGGAAATGTACTGATGCGAAAGGTCATTGGTCTGTTGTCAGCGTTACAGCTCCGATATGGTTGTGTTGGAGATGTGTTGTAGTACCCGGAGAGGTGGGTTAAGCTCCCAATATGGTCCTTAAGAAGAGTAACCCCATGACCCAAATAGATTTCGATACTAAGGAGTAGACTGGATTCTCAATACTGATTTCTTTTTTTTTTTTTTTTAGACAATAGAATGTCATTTTCAACATTAAATAATAGTACTTTCTTTTCTGTTACCATGTGTCTTATATCTGTGTAATTCCTCAGTCGTCCAGTAGGTTCCATAGTGGTCCATGGGCATTTACTAGTCTTTGTCTCAGTCGTCAGTAGGTTCCATAGTGGTCCATGGGCATTTACTAGTCTTTGTGTCTTTTACTTGTTCTGATACAGCTCAAGGTCATTCTAAAGCTATTTAGGAAAGGTTCATTTCTGTCCTGTGAATAAGAAGTTTTTAGTATTGATACTTGTTCAAATGAGTATCTAGTTTTCAGTATCGATTAGTATCTGATTTTCCATACTTTTGACGACCCTAAGTAGAAGTAAAAAGTATTACTCCAAATAATGACTCATGCCAGAGTAAAAAGATAGCATATTTTCAGAAAATACTATACTAGTACTAATAGTCAAGTAGTATTGCAGAAAATACTACTTGAGCACTCTACAGTACTATTTGGAAATAACATCTGCTTTATAACTGTAAAATCTAAATCCAATAAAAAGCAATAAATAATGAGAATCTGGCATTGCCAAAGTGTTCAGATCATTTCATACTGTCAGCATAAAGCTTTTGTCACTTGTAGATTTACTCACAGTGGGAACAGTATGCGGTCTTAAAACTACCCAGAAAGGTGCAATTTTATTTAAAAGTTTCTCAAACAAATATAACTCTGGAAATGAGTACTGAATTGCATGAAGAACATGAAGATCTTTTATACAGTACTTTTTACATTTTGAGGAACTATACTCTAACTATACGAGAAGCTAAGAAAGGCTGGACCTGGTTAGTTCTTGGACGGGAGCCCTCTGGGATTACGAGGTCATAGTGGGGCAGCGGTGGTGCTAGTTTCTTTTTTACAAATCTTCCAGTTTTTTGGCTTGTACCATTGTTTTTCTCCACAGACATCAAATACAACATGTCCATTGTGGAGCGCCGGTTCAATCCCAGAGCCGTACTGGACAACCCAAGCCAAGCCCTGCCCCAAAACCTGAGCCTCCTGCCTGGAGAGGAGCTCTGTCAGCATGTCTTCTTCCATGTCATGGTGGGTCACACTTTCATCACCGTCTGTCTGGGGATATTAAAGACTATGAGACAAATCTGTAGCCTGGCCAGCCATAATCACAGTGTATATTATTGTACCGCTCCATAGGGTGAGAAGTGCTCATCAGTCACAGCACTAAATTACAGGCTTCTATTTACGTTTACCTTCTGGTCAATTCCGAGATATTTAGATGTATACACTGCAACTCAGAGGTTTTCAAACCTTTCACACCAAGTACCACCTCGCTTAATATGTGGCTTTCTGAGTACCGCCTGATCTAAACCAAGAATCTACCTGGCCTAAATTAGCGCTAAACATGCTCTAAAGTTGGACTAAACCAGGATTAAGTAGTTTGAAATTATATTTAACCCAAAGGAGGACCAATGCATTAAGGCAAAGTTTATTTGTATAGCACATAGCACTTTGAATTACAAAGTGCTTTACAGAATAAGAAAGACATTAAAATCACAATACAAACAAATCACATTTCAAAAATAAGTGAATCAACCGTTCCATCTCAAAAACACAATCAAATCAAGCTGTACCAGACTGACTTTCTATGCAGAACATAAGGAGACTGTTGTATGGCCTGCCAGGCTACGGGGTAAGCATGAATACACATTGCTACAGTCAAAAAGTGAATTCATATTAAACCTGGGACTTGAAAGAATATCAGAGTTTGAGGTGCCAGAGATTACATTCTTCTGTGTTGTCCAGGACACCACAGACTACACCCGGCCCATCGTCTTCAGTGTCCAGGTGGGACTGCAGAGCCCAGAGCGGGCCCCTGTGCTGGATGATGCCTGGCCGACTGTCATACGCACTGAGGTGAGAGGTCACAGAGGGATGACCCATACAACATGTTTAATGGAAGGATCAGGACAACGCAACACCACTGTAGTAAAAGCAGTAGTGGTCGTAGTACGTGTAGTAATAGTAGGTGCTGTAGTGGGAGAAGGTGTAATAATAGTAGATGCAGTAGTACAGGGGTCCCCAACCTTTATGGCACCATGGACCGGAATGATGTAGGTTTTATTTTCACAGACCGGCCTTCTACGTGTAGCAGATAAATATGGCAAAAATAAGTTAAGTGCATAAAAAATACAACTCACCATACAGCTGAATCCGTGGAAATACAACTCACCATACCGCTGAATCCGTGGGAGCCTTGCGCTTGTTTCCTTTGCGATGGATGGTCCCATCCAGGAGTGATGGGAGACAATGACACCCA
>JACM01054411.1:0-15881 GCA_000787095.1 Periophthalmodon schlosseri
TATATATATATATATATATAAAAATCTTTTTTTACTACTTTTTTAGATTTGCTGGAAATGTGACCATGTCTTGTACAGTACCACTCATGGGGCAAGAGCCCTCATGGTACTTGTAAACACCCAGCCAGCTCACTCTAGCACACTTCCGACACCAGAACACCAACAGTGATGTCTGGCTTTAACAGAGTGCATAAACTTAACCCGTGTGTGGTCCTACCTGTCCAGTGTTCCTAGAGGAGATAACACACACATCTGCTGGGTTCTCAATGGCAACAATGGCTCTGGCAGCCAGCAGAAGCTTTTCCCAGGTCTTCTTCAGATTAATGATGTAAACACCTGTAATGTCACATCCCGCAACATTAGTCTAAATCTACATTAAAAATCAGTGCCTCATTCTGGCCGCGTACCGTCACTTTTTCTTTTGTAGACGTACTGGTCCATTTGGAAGTCCAAGTTGGTACCTCCCAGATGGGTCCCTGCAGCCAGGAACTTGAGCACATCTTCCTCCTTCATTTGAAGGACATCTAGACCTCCGGACATCGTGACCGCTTTCCCTTGAGCAACGAGTTATTGGGAGAGCTGTAGAACGAACCATGCAGGTGGATTAGACAAAGTGCATTTTTTCTTCTACATTTTTAGACAACTTTGTTTAGAAGCAGTCAGATTGTAGAATCCAGCCTTTCCCCTGCATTCATAATTGATTAAACAAACAATACTAAGTATTTGCTTCCAATCTAGTCAGAAAACGAGAAAAAAATACAACTTTATAGAATTCAATCGCGTTAATCAGCGGCAGCCAGGCCACGATAAGGTACTTCTCTGCCCGCGTGTCTTCACTTAGCATGTTAGCTCTACATTAGCAATGTCCATCGTATCAACTACTATCCCTAATAATTAGACAACCCAACGCACTTGAATTGGCATATTGTATGGTTAAATGCCTATATGATTGAATGGGACTTTAATTCATCGCATTGTAAACGTTTACTGGCAAATAAAAGCCTTAAAAACTCACCACGAAACAACGCCGTATGGAAATCTAACCACACGGTGAAAAAGAGGGCGCATAGAGGAAATGACGTCAAATTTATACCCCAGATCCGAGGCCCTGATTGGCCAGTGCACTGTGAAAATGAAATCTCGTAGTGTAAAAATAAATGTTGCTTTATATATTCTTTTGCCATTAAGTTTCATTCTTTGAGCACGATCAAATAACTTTATACCCCAAAATAAACCCATTAACAAATAAACATTCAAAATTGTCATCATTCATAGGAAAAAATGTCGTACTACAGTCTCTCCTCTAGGGGACGTTTTTGTACCGCATGCGAGGCAGATGTAACCAGAGGACAGGTTACAGGAGGGCAGTTCAGCGTGGGTCGGATGAGTATCCCATATTAAGACAAAGAAGATGGAAAGACCATATTAAGAAAATCCCCAGACGCCGAGTTCTCGGTGAAAGACCTCACTGTGTCGCAATGATATTTACCCAAGATAAAACGTTCAGGACACAGGCGTTACAACATCCACCACAAAGATGTCAAAGCAAATGTATTTGTTTTGAAATGAACTTATGCGTTAATACAGAGGAGGAGCGTGTTTGTTTTGTAATATTAAATTGGGGCTATTAATTTAGAAATTGCATAATGACAAGCGAATTTGGCCTAATAGTTAGGCTATTTGGATAATTTAGGGTAGCCTATTAGGCAATAACATGTTTTGCAGATTTCTGGGAAAGCAAAGCAGTGAAGGAGCAGGAATTGTTGTGGATCCCACGATCGACGCAAGTCACTAATTAGAGATGTATTGTTCTTTCGATTAATGTTGTTTTTATATTACTCACTGATGATCCATCTGCTAAATTCACTATGGGTTAGAATTATTCAAGAGAAGTAAAAAGCTTTGTTGCTGCTGTTGGTTGTATTGCCCATCTTCATAATATCACAATATCCTTCTACCATAGACTATCTATGTCTTCACAATGGAAATGAAATTACTACTTCACTTTATTTCCACCAAGTTAAGCCAGCGTTTTATGGTTATACTCCCTTGTTCTCTAATGGCATGTCCCGCCACGGTTATCCTTTTGTGTGCTGACTGATGTCTGCTTATCGGAATCGATCTTTCTGATAACTTTCTGCATCTTGAACTCAGTCACTATCAGCACAGATCAAATCCATTGTAGTGAATTATGTCAGACTGCTCTAGGACTGGATCACTTCAGTGTATGACCACTACAGGTTGCCCTTCCAGGTCAAGCTTCACATATGCCTTAATTCTCTTTCCTCGCTTGCTTCTCTCTTCGATCCTTAATTTTTCAGCTGCGCCATGGTGTCCCAAAGCTGAGAGGAGGCAAGGGAAGGAAACCACGGAGGAAACATGAGCGAGGATTCAGAAGGCAGACATCAGATAAAGTGATCAAACTGTATTTGTCTCACAGTGAGGAATTTGTATTGTTGCAACAGCACAAGTAGGCTACAGGGACAGCAGCAAAGGATGTTTGACATGTTGCATAATCCTGAATTTGACATTAAAAGTGATTTTAAAAAATGTTCAAACACATCTATCTTAAAATAAAAACGTTGGTCTGACTTTGACTTAAAATCCCTAGAATAATAATATTGAAATAAGTATAGTCCTCCCTATAGGGTCATTTTGGACAGATCCAGCACCTGAGGAAAGGCTGTCCCATTGACCCTCAGCTCGTGTCTCCCCCTTCCTCTCCTCTGCTCTCCTCTCCTCACAAGGTCTCCTCTGTGATCGGCACTTCCTCCCAGACCCATCTCCTGCATCGAGGAGAGGAATCAAGGAAAAGGAGGTGAGGAAAGAGAAATACGACGCAGCCATAGCCTATATACCTAGTTAATTCAATCATTTACTGTTACACACAAAAAAGAGCACAAATGTTAGTATTTTTTATTTAAATAAACATCATAGGAATAACAGAACAATGTAAAAAATACTTTCAAGATTAGTGGCCAAATGAACAACAAAAAGTAAAAACATAAAGTGACACTCTGTCTGTCAAAAGGGTTAGTCCATGAGTTAAAGTGCAATGTGAAAGGTGGTTCATATCCATGGAAGTCATTTACAATGACATGTTCCCACTATTGACCCAACAGGTAGGCCTAATACATGCTCAATGTAACTACACGTCTACAGGTTAGACTACTTAAATAAGCAGAATAGGATTGTGCAATTTTCATAAATTACAAAATATGTTTGAGTCACGTCAAATTGTTCATAAATGTTTAGGGACAATTCTAAAACTTTACTATTGATCCAGTAGGCCTCACTCCATGTAACAGTACAGTGCAGTTCATGTTATTTAACAGTTGACCATCATGTTCGGTCAGATTTCTTTCAGTGACTTGACTTTTGCTGTGATTTCTTGACAATTCTTCCTCAGGATTTAAGTCCAACACGTGTCATCATTTGCTCATAGACAGTCCAGGCCATGGCCGCCATCATAGTCCTCCTGAGTAACCTCGGCACCGCGCCTCGGAAGAAGCCCTGCAAACCATGTTCCTGTACCCAAAAGGACAATTACATTTCACATTGTTTACTGTCATTTGGACACTAGTTAAGAATCACAATGTTATGTTTAAAACAGTCAGTTACCATATAGATGTAAGTGATGGCCTGCAGTGTCCGGAGCTGTGGGTTGACTTGCACTTGTGTTTTGACCACATCTGCAGGTTGAGTGATCAGAGAGGCCAACACACCAGCCAGAACACCACAGCTGAAGTTAGTCAGAGGGGCAGAGACAGACATGCTGATTTCTGAAAGAAAAACAAACTAGATTTAAGTGGAATCAGCAAACACCCTCACATGTTTGCTTGACCAGGTGCAGGTAAGACCTGAATACAGGGATTTTTGCTAATTTAATATGTGTTTGCCCTAACAAGTGTAGTTCCCATTAACTGTTGTTCCACAGGTTCTTGGTTCTTCTTATAATTGTGTAAAATAATTAGATTTCTTCTTTTTTTTTTTAAGAATGTCAACATTTGTGGAAATATAAATTCAGAAAACATGACTCGCATGAATATCTACTTAGTTTAGCCTATGGTTGACAGAGGTGTCAAAAGCATTATCTTATGTCATTGTGGTATATAGCTCTCCAGTGTACAGGCATTATTAGGTACTGAACATAACTCATACATTTGCATATCCAGCTTCTCCAGGACCTGCTCACCTGTGGGCAATGCAGCCTTGGTCTGGCTGTAGAACATGACGTAGATCCCTGAGAAGGGGACGTCTCTGAGGAGTGTGGCCCATAGTCCAGAGAAGAGAGCCCCTGGACCCTCTGTCTGACACACACTTCGGAGGGCCCCTCCCACACTGCCATAGCTGTACCTGCCACACTACAACATTGACAAAAGCCTTAGACACTGACCAAACACACAATTTTAATGAATACTTTTTCTAACTTCGAATCGTGTCTTGATGACGGTGACAGGCAGCATGATGACCCCAGCCACGGTGCGGGCCCCTCCTCCCAGCAGCACCGCCTCCATGACCCCAGGGCTCTTCTCCTGGACAAAATGCTGCTTCAAGGTGAAATATGTACTGAAGTAAATGCCCACACCTGGGATGGTTCGCACGAATGACTGTAAAAATAAAACATTAATTGAAATCACAGTGGTTTAACAAAATATATACATAAAAATACTACAAAACAAATTGTTGTTGCGGTCATCAAATTCTTCCTTGGCACATATTTTCTTTTGTCTGTGTCGTTATGCACTTTGCCATCTTACTAAGAAATTGCAGCATCCTTGGCTTAAAGAGCAATAACTGTACCCACTTCTATTTATCTAGGTCTTTGATTGCAAATACATTCTGTGTGCACTGTAAAACCCTGTTAAAATACACTCACTGATCTAATGCGAAGGAGAGAGGTTCCGACTGTAAACCGGCCGGTTTCCGTTTAACTTAGTGACGGGAATGTCGTAAACGCGTATGCCCCAGAAACCCCGCCCATTCTGGGTAGTTACACGTCTGATTGGCCTCTGATTTACCAACCTCCCACCAAAAACGCCCACTCTTACAACTTTTTTTGTTTAGATAGGTCTACTATTAATTTGTTATGCATTTCAAAACCAACCAAATCGATGAGAAAACATCCAGAACATTCATCTGCAATATGAAAATACATCTTACTAAGAAATTGCAGCATCCTTGGCTTAAAGAGCAATAACTGTACCCACTTCTATTTATCTAGGTCTTTGATTGAAAATACATTCTGTGTGCACTGTAAAACCCTGTTAAAATACACTCACAGGGGAAACCCCTTTCCATAGTCCGTGGAGCTTCTCTGTGCGCACAACATTCAAAAACACCGTCACCATGCCAATTCTGGATACGCTGCAGGACAAACACAATCAATTCAATTGATTCAATCTGCGGCTCACTGACATTGACATTTCAGTGACTTCACTGGGTCCACATTGACGCCAGTCTTGAGTGTATTTGTTGCGAGTGTGAGATGAGGATTTGCAGACTGACCCTGGTTGCGCACCACTCTGTAAGGTCTGCAGGCGGGTCTTCACCAGGTCCAGGGGCTGGAACAACAGTGTGGAGCACGTCCCACTAAGAGAGCCACACATGAAGGCTTTGAGAGCGGGATGAGCCTGTACACAGACATGAGGAAGACTGAAACGTTAACTGCAGTTAGTAAAAAATAAAAACTCAAGGGCAAAAGTAATATATTCTGTTATAATTGGTGGTATAGTGATTTGATGCACTTTATTTTGAGTTTACATGGGGTATTGCAATTAAATAAAATAAAAAGTCATTGTGTCTTTGAGAGATAGGCATTTATGTTTCTTACAATACTGCGTTACATAAGTCAGCTATATAATTAACAGCCCAGTTAAACATTGACTTTTCGTCTTTGATAACCTGTTTTAGCCTCCTCTTTTTCATGCCTATTACAGGTAGACCTAGCAGTTATAATGCAACTTCAGACTGATGTTATCTATTCAAGAGAACTCCATAACCTATATTTAACTGGAACCAAGATTTATGACATAGGTTACAGAGTAAAAGTCAAACTTACCAATGTGAATTCCATAGTTCCAACAGTCTTCGGTACAAAATGGCAATCTTGTCACTTTCAAGCCGTCAAATGGAAAATCCTAAAACACATTGGAAAAAAAAATATTAAAATGTCCAATGCTGGCAGCATGCACCAAGCCCAGGATGAAGAATATTATTAAATGTGCAACTCTGCAAAGGCCTTGTGGGGCTAAACTTGCTGGTCACCTGATCAACAGTACCTTATCCATTTGTGATAACTGCTCTAACCACACACGTCCTGCTGCAGATTAGGAAAAGTGATGCTGCACGAGTTTCATACGAGGCTAAGGCCAAATATGTAAGTTGCAACATATACTGCATACAAAAAAAACAAAGTCTCAACAGGCCATCATGTGTAGGCCTGCTTCAAATTCAAATTTTGCCTGACTAGCCTGCCTCTTCTACATTTGTCAAAGCATATGGTTTTGGCTGATGATATGAACAAACCGTATTTTCAGTGGTGTAATTTGTTAGGCTATATTCTATATTTTGTTACAAGGCATTAAACTTATCTGTCTTGCACAAGTGCGTTTTTTGCAAAATAATAATAATAATAATAATAATAATACATACGTACATACATACATACATACATACATACATGTGGGTTCGCCTCTCTCGTCTGACCTGTAATTTGGCCTGGTGAAGTCACCTGTTTCCATTGGGATAGACACGTTTAATACTGCACCAACATTCTGGGCAAAGCAATAACATCTCCTGGAGACAGACAAGTAGGCTAGTATCACTAATGGTCTTATTGCAAAAGGGTTCTTACTTTGAAAGCATGTCGTTCCAAATTCCCAAAAAATGAAGCTGGAGCTAAAGCCGCTGAAATTTAAGATGTCTACGAACTTAACTAACAATTTCAAGAGACATTGCAACGTTTTTTGTTTTGTTTTGGGGTTTTTTAAGACCTTCAGAGCAGAAAAGGCTGATATGATGCGAAGGAGAGAAGTTCCGACTGTAAACCGGCCGGTTCCTGTTTAACTTAACGACGGGAATGTCGTAAACGCGTATGACCCAGAAACCCCGCCCATTCTGGGTAGTTACACGTCTGATTGGCCTCTGATTTACCAACCTCCCACCAAAAACGCCCACTCTTACAACTTTTTTTGTTTAGATAGGTCTACTATTAATTTGTTATGCATTTCAAAACCAACCAAATCGATGAGAAAACATCCAGAACATTCATCTGCAATATGAAAATACATGAGCTCTTTAAGAGGATACCATAACCCATGAAGGAGCCAATAACTTAAGTGCCCCAATTCCCTACATTACTTTAGGCCTATTTGATAATTATAGTTAAATGTAGTTAATTAGCACATTTGATTACCCACAGTGGCTCACACAATTGTATTGGTTGGTGATTCTAGAAAGATGTGATTTCACACTTTGAGAAGGCAAGCACTACATCAATTTGCCTATTTTTTCTTTTTTTATAAGAACACTTTTCAGGAGAACAGCAGATTACGAAAGAATTTATATTGGTAAGTGTTCGACAATCTTTCAATGAAAAAAATATAGGACTGTAGAAATATAGCACAGAGTGCTGTGATGTAATCTGAAACAGGATTATTTTAACTATTTAAAAGGAGTAATAAGAGTTCTTACCACAGTCCCCATCCTTATGTGTGACCTTACTCTACACTGAAACTGGCCGAGGCCCCACATTCAAAGGCTTGACTGCCCTCTACTGCCTACAAATAATATCAGAACATGCACACGGGGAAAAAAACATGGCACTTGTAGCAGTTTAGAAAGCCTCTTTAATCGTTATAACACAATATGATTGATTCCAAGAGCAGACAGACAGAGAAAGGAGAAGATGCATATTTTTCCATATATTCCTTTAAGTGCGAAAGAGAGAGCTGTTTTGAACAACACATTTCCTCTCACTTCCCAGCAGTGTGAGCCAGCCAAAGCATCTTGGGGACACAGCTTGTTTTTCCATTCATAAAAAATGTCTTACAGTGAATGTTATTTTAAATGTGCCTTTGGCCTATGACAACATTTCATTTCTCACCAAGCTGTGCCCTGGGAATACAGTGTGCAGTGAGTCAGAGTCTACCCTCCACCACCTCCCATTCACCTTTAACCTAAACAATAAACACTGATAAACATACAAATCAATGCATGTCCAGAAAAACACGCAGCCAAACATTTCTGTCCAGTGGAATGTAGCCACATCTTAAGGCCATAGTAAAAATCAACATAGGAAACATGCAGCTGGCAGTGGTTTAGAATGGATTTTTTTTTTTTTTTTATCTCTCAGTGCAAAATTTTTAAATTCAGCACAGTCAACAGTCATCATTCGGCCTCAAAAGTGTTTCCATTGGTGCATATAATAGGCTGAAAAGCGAGTGCAGCTAAGTTAAGAATAGAATTCAGCATATAACCCTTCATAATAATCTGAGGCAAGAGGAGCAGGAGCAAGAAAAAAGCTCTTCCATTTTTAACCATTATAAAAACTTTAAAATACAAATCTATTTTGAGATATTACTTTGGTCCCCTTCCAGTAAATCGGTCTTCATTTCTTTAACCTTCTTCAATTAGAAAAATAGATAGTTCAGACTACTCATAATTGCAAGGTTCCTTATAAAAAATAGTATAATTACTTTTCCCAGAGAATGAAAAGTCGAGCAAATAGACAAGCTAAAGTCTTGCAAGTATTGGTATAATGTTGTATATTGATTGTCCCTGTGTACTGTAGTCTGTGTAATGAAGGTGTATGCATAGATTGTCTAAGGTGACAGATGCTCACAGGTATAGATTTCCAGGGAAAGATCCCGACACTAGTTTGACAATATTGGTCTTCTCATGAGCTTGTACAGTAATGTTCATTTATAATGCAGTTCAGTTGTGTGGATTATAGATGGTGCCATTTCACTCAGGCTTGGGCTCAGGGGTCTCGCTCTTCGCTTCACTCTCCTCATCGCTCTCTATGCCGGTGCCGGTGCGAATAGTACGGCGCACACCAAAAGTGGGAAGGTCTCCACGCCTGAAAAGCAAACGTGATGTCTTACTTATTTAAACAAGTATTCTATAAATATTTGGAAAAAGCCTAAGAGCACACAGAGTATAATTCAGTATGAAACTAAAATACTATAATGGATGTTTACCTGAGCTTGTTTTTGAGGGTGGTGACCTCGCGGTTCATGGCGTCTGCAGACTCAGTGGCGTCCTCCAACTCCCTTTGCAGTTTCCGTCGGTTGGCGTTGGCTCTCTGGGCCTCTTCTTCAGCCTCCTCCAGCTGACGCTTCAGCTGCTTCATGCGAGAGTTCAACTTGTCAGCCTGAAATATAAAGAGGCTAGTTTAGCTGGTGGGGTACAAACAGAACACAAATCTCAAAATGCTGTTGCAGCTTTTCTGATATATGAATATTTGACTTCTGAGTAGATACCATTCAAATATCTTACCTGGTCCTTGTACTGCTCCGAATTGCGCCTCTCGTCATCCACCTGCAGAATCACCTCCTTCATCTTCTTCTCGGTGCGTCTCACAAGCTTTGTAGCAGCCTGCCTCTCTCTGAGTAAAGAGTAATCAGACTTAGGAGCATATCTCTGCACAGTATGCTGAACAAACTGAACTAAGTTTTGCTTGCTTTAACATAGAATCCTTGGACTATACCTGGTCTCAATGTCAAGTTGCTCCTCAAGCTGGGCAATCTTAGCCTCCAGAGCAGCCATGTTGGCCTTGTACTTGGACTTGACAGTTCCCTCCAGCTCCTGAAGTTTCAGCTTCAACTCCTTGTTTTGGCGTTCAAGTTGGGCCCGTGCCCCCTCCACACGCTGACAAGTGCTGCGCTCTGCTGTCAACTCCACGTTCATCTGATCCGTCTACACAGAAGCTACATGTAATATTTTGCAATCACACAGTAAGCACCAATTGCACTTGTGGTGGATCAATGAGCAGACCTGGAGATTTGCTTTCTTGAGCCTGTCATTGACCAGCTCAGTGTTGCACTGCTCCTCCTCCAGCTCTTCCTCCAGCTGAGCGATACGAGCCTCCAGACGCCTCCTCTCCTCGGCTGCCTGCGCACTGTGAGAACAGGCAGAGACAAATTTGAAAGATGGACAACATACAAGAGGCATATCCATTTTCTTCTAAACATATGTCAAAACAGTGAGCAAGTAGTAGAAAAGAACTCACTTCTTAGCTGCCTGGTTGTTAATCTCATCCTGGAGCTCGTCTCTTTCCTGTTGGGCCTGCCTCTTCACCCTTTCGGCAGAGGCCAGCTCCTATAAAAGTTACAGTACAAGGTCAGGGACGTAGTAACCATTGTGACATTAAAATATACTCTAAATTCAGAGAGAAAATGTACCTCCTGCATCTGGATCATCTCAGCCTCCATACTCTTCATCTTCTTCTCTGTCTCTTTGCTCTGGGCCAGGATCTCTTCTCTGGACATGCGGGTGTCCTCTAGCTCCCTCATCAGATCTTTCATTTGGGCCTGATTGGAGGAAATGGATCATAATCAAACCAGTGCAAACCTCTTGTAAAAGATGTTTTTGACTGTGACTGCGCTGACACAGACCTGCAGTTTCTTGAGCTGTTTGAGGGCCTCGTCTCTATTCTTGTTGGCCGTGTCGATGGCAGCCTCCAGCTCCTTTAAATCCAGCTCCATTTTTTTTCGAGCGGCCACCGCAGCAGAGCGTTGTTTCCTCTCATCCTCCAGCTCCAGCTCCATTTCCCTCACCTGGACAATACAGGGTATTTTCGTCAGTATATTAGATTAAAGTATTGATCAATAAAAAGTGAACAAAGTTAATTCTACATTTTACTTAGTAAAAAAAATTGCAACATGTAACTTTGGACGTGTCTCCTTGTTCTCCATGTTTCTATATAAAGTGTTGATGTAACCAATGATAGTGTCACGTCACCTGTTTGACCAAAGCCCTCTTCTTCTCCTCTCCCATCTCGTCACGTCCTGCAAGGTCTCTCTCATACTGAGCCTTCATGGCTTGCATGTTGACCTCCAGTCTCAGTTTGGCATCCTCAGTGGCCTGAAGTTCATCCTCCAGCTCCTCCAGCTGAGTCTTCATCTCTTCCAGCTGCTGCTCAAGAGTGCGCTTGGACTTCTCCAGCTCATGCACCTGACAGCATACAAATCACAATGAGGCCCATTAACTTTTTTTTTTCTCTTAAATTTTCAAGTCTCAGAAAAATGGCAACTGAATACACCATGGAGAGAGATTCAGCATTCACCATTTAAATGAAAGTAGTTTGCAAGATATTATGAAATGAAGCAAAGTCTTACATTTTTGCCAACATCATCCTTTGAGGATACTAGATCCTCCATCTCTGCTTTGAGCTGTTTGTTGCTGCGGTCCAGTTCTTCTTTCAGGTCCATCAGAGACTCCAGCTCTCGAGTTAAAGCCAGAGCTCTGGTCTCTTTCTCACGGGCCTCTGCCTCAGCGCGGTCACGTTCTTCTGCATAACGTGCAGAGATGTTCTTTTCCTCTGCAAGCATCTAAAAACAGAATATGAATTAGACTAGAGTATATTACATTAGAAAATGTGTTACATTAAAATTCAATCAAAGTTACTTTACCTGGTCAAACTTCTTCTGTTTCTTCTCCAGGTTCGAGACAATCTGCCTCAGGTGGTCCTGGTCCACCAGCATATCGTCCAGCTCTTGCTGAAGGCGAGTCTTGGTCTTGTCTAGTTTCTCAAAAGCAGTACATTTCTCTTCCAGGCGCTGGTTTGTGGTCTCCAAGTCCCTCTGGTACCTCTTCTTCGCCTCTTCAGTAGACTCCAGATTATTGGCATCCTGCTCCAGCTTTTTCTTCAAATCAGCCAGCTATAGACAAGCAGTATCATTAACACTCTGCGATTATGAGATCATCATTATGACTAAACAAATGTGTACCTGGGCCTGAGCTGTGAGTAGCTGCTTCTCCACGTTCCTCTTGGCCTCCTCTTCCTCCTCCAGCTGCTCCTTCAGGTTGTTCTGTTCCTCCTCCAGCTGCCGCATACGAGTACCCAGGGACAACTTCTGACGTGTCTCCTCCTGGAGCACTTCCTGTTTAAACAGTCAAGATATACATATTGTTTGCATCCCAGATATCAAAGAAAATATATTTTTCTCAGACCTCTCAAATAGTGACCATTAGTAGTTACTGGCAAAACTCTACAGAAACAAATAAGGATTTGTCCAATATACCTGGACGTCCTGCAGCTGGGACTCCACAGCAGAGAAGTCTTTGGTCGCTTTTATGGACTTTCCCTCAACATCACTCAGCAAGGTGTTGACATTATCTAGTTCTGCCTATGGAAACAGCATGGACAGATCAGCAATGAGAGACAAGACCTTAGACATCTTCATAGATCTTATATGTAGAGATAATTCATTACCTGCATTTTGGCCACTTTCTCAGCCAGCTCCACTCGGTTGCGTTCGCTCTCAGTGAATTTGAGCTGCAGCTCTTGAACTTGGGCCTCAGCCTTCTTCCTGCGGTGCTCAGATTCTCCTTTGCCCTGCATCAGCGTCTGCAGCTCGATGGCAAGTTCATTCCTCTCCGACTCCAGAGCCTGCTTGGCCTTCTCCACAGACACTTTGTTCTTTCGGGGACAACACATTCATCAATTATTGTTACAATAATTAATTTCTAAAAGTCAATCAGTGAAAAATCAGTTTTACCCTCTTGGCTTGCTCAAGCTGTTCGTTGAGTTCATCAAAGGCCTGAGCATGTTTTTGCCTCATCTCGCCCAGCAGTTGTTCATGAACCTTTGCCTCTTCTTCCAGGGTCTTTTTTAGATGAGCCACCTCAGTCTCACGCTTGGTCCTAAGAAAATAAAAACACAAAAACTTATAAAACAAGCCTGCTGAATAACCAAATATATAAAACTTGCACATGTGCATAAATAAAAATGTATTTATTCTGGGTAACTAAACCATTTTAAATGAGAGCTACATTGAAATTCCATTATAATTCAAATGCTCACATACAGTATTGCCTCTCTCTGTGTACCTGAGTTCTTGTTGGGCAGCAGTGGAGTCCAGCGTGTCCTCTAGCTCAGTCTTGAGGGCCTCAAGCTCCTCACCCAGGTCTCTGCGGTGCTTCTCTGCTTTGGCCCGAGCCTGTTTCTCCAGCTCCAGGTCCTCCTGCAGCTCTGTCAGCTGAGCCTCCAGCTCACGGATCTTTTTCTGGGCTAAGTTTTTCTGAGCAGCCTCTTCTTCAATCCTTAGTTTCAAAAAATATGATTTTATTAGCAACTATTAATGCTGATAGTTGCTGTTTATTTTTGAGGGGTAACATACCTGGCGAGGGCAGCCTGCAGCTCCTCCTCCTTCTTGGCCAGTTGAGCCCTGAGCTCAGCAATCTGGGCCTGCAGCTCCGCAATCTGGTCGTGGACCTCGTTGAAGTCTCCTTCAATTTTACGTCGGTTCTTCTCTAGCTCCTGGCGCTGCTTCTCTTCTCTGCGCAGGCGGTCTGACAAGAAATTTAAAAAAAAAAAGATGGTACAAGTAGTGAATGCCAAGTACATTTTTAGGCATTCCTAAGTTGGCGTAAAAACAAATGCAACAACTTTGAGCTGACAATTGTCTCACCCTCCAAGTCTGTGATCATGGCCTCATGTTTGGTCTTGAGTTTCTGAAGACTTTTGGACTTTTCTTCCTCTTCTGCCAGGTTTGTGGTGAACTCAGAGATCCTCTCTTCTAGCATTTTCTTCTCCTACAAAGGCAGATATGTTTGAACATTTGATCATATATTCCCTTTATGTCCATGTTCAGGTGGATAAAGTGATGACTGTCAATTCTAACCTTGTTAAGTTTGGTGTTTTGATCCTCTAGAACCATCACATCATCTTCAATCTTCTTCATCTTTGCCTCCAGAGTGACTTTATCCAGCTGCAGCTTCTGTCTGGCTGCTTCCTCTTCATCCAATTGCTGCTCCAAGTCCTAGAAGCACAATCCCCTGCATGAGTTTGGAGCGCAGGTGGCATCAGTGATTACTGTTTAAAGCCAATTACTCACAGCAATGTTCTGCTGCATTTTCTTCTTCTCTGTAGTTAAATGAGAAGCCCTCTCCTCTTCCTCCTCCACACGGGCTTCCAGGTCATGAAGGATCTCCTCCAGCTCCTGTTTCTTTGCGGCCAGTCGGGCTCTCATCTCCTCCGCTTCAGCACACAGCTCTGTCTCTGCCTGGAGCTGCTCTTGAAGAGCCATCTTCTCAGCATTTATCTGTGAAAACAATGCAATGCATAGTCCAAGATTTCATCCTAAAATATTACACAATATTTAACACATGTGAATTGTCAGATTATTACCTGCCTCTGCTTGTCCTCCATTTCTTTAAGTTGCTGCTCTGCGTAGATGAACTTCTCCTTGACCTTATGCAGCTCCTCATCTTTAGCCTGCATCTCCTCCTCCTGTCGGCTCACTTGGAGCAGAGGTTTCACCTGAACACATCATCAGTATGTTCATGAATACCCCATATGCACCTGTAGATGAACTAAAACTAAATATATATTACAGTAAGCGTCTGCACATTTAGAATTTAAATTGGAGTCACAGTCATATAGCTGTTTGTATTTTGCCTTGATTCAGGTTGAGGAAATGTTTACAGTCTAGTGTTTGTTTTTAAAATTTGATTATCCATTTTTTTACTGTATGCATTAGAGCTCCTCACCCCGAGGATTTCAGATGGAAATAAGTCTGGTATAACCATCTCTGCTTTATGCTTAATGTAACTGTACATTGTCCTAATAATCCTAATGCTAGCATCTTAAAAAGGTTGCTTTTTTTTTTTTCACATCTTACTTTAGTGAAGAGCCTCCACCACTGCCAGTTCCTTAGTTTGAGGTAAGCAGCGCAGTTTCTCTGGATAACCTTCATTGCAGTTAGCTGCTGCTGTCTCTTGGCAAAAGCCCTGCAATACAGAACACATTAATAAGCAGATCTAGATCAAAACTGAAAACACATGATTGGTTTAAGTTGGTTGTGTAGTTACTTGCGGGCGACATATCCCCTGCACCAAGCCTGGAAGCTGATGATTATGTCTGTGATTTTCATGTCCCTTTCCTCCTCCAGGTGAGCCAGGACACCAGCTCTGAAGAACACTTTGCTCTGACCGATGCGGTACAGGTTTGGGTCCAGCTCCAGGCTTTTGATCTGTGCACAAAACACAGTAATTCAAACTCTTCCTTTTTTATACCTTTACTTCTAGTAACCATCTGTACATTGAGATGTTTATATAGGTCACAAAACAGTAATGTAACTTAAGTGTTCAAAATATCTTACCATGAGCACACAGGCCTGCTTTCCATCCATGAAGCCCTTAGGAATAGCATTGGGAGTAAGGATCTCATACCTACAAGTGCAAGAGCACAATTGTGTCAGGCTATATGCTAGTTCAAGTATTAGCAATCCCTAGAGTAATTTGTTACCTCTGTCTAAACTCCTGGAAGACAATGCGGTTGGGGAATCCCTGTCTGCAAATACGAATACCTTCTAACACACCGTTACACCTCAGCTGGTCCAGAACAAGGTGGGGGTCTAGTTTACCAGCCTAAGGACAGACCAATTATAACATTAACTGATAATATTTAACTGAATTTGGACAACAACCCGCTCTTTTACCTTTTTCTCGTGGTTCGGGATGATGCAGCGGACAAAGTTGGGGTTGGTGTTCCTCAATGTGGCCATGAGTTTGGACAGCTGCTCTTTGTAGAGCTGGCCCACAGTGCGGAACATTCCCTTGCGAGTCTTAAAGGCACCGGGCATCTCGGACATGCCGGACACTTTATCCAAACCAACAATGCGATCCACTGGAGGGGGGGAGAGAAGGCTTTA
>KN481420.1:9076-47898 GCA_000787095.1 Periophthalmodon schlosseri
TCCCTAAGGTTGCTCCCACTAGTGTTAACAGCAGGTTTGATCGCTGCTAAACCAGCGATGCAGGCAGTGAAGGGATTGACTCTTTGATACTCCCGGTCGGAATTCCAAATATGTGAACTTACCTCGAAATTTGCCCCTATAACTGCTAGTCTTGATGAGCTTCATTTGACTGGAGCTGAACACTGTGGGTGACGTCACACTGCCTCAGTCCACTTCTTTATACAGTCTATGGGTTCAACATTTGTGATTTTACCTTTTGGATATTTCATGGCAATCTTATCAATAGGGAGTTCTGGCTTGTGCCCCAAATCTGGGAGCAAGACATCATCACATTCTAGAATTTGAAAACTACCAATATTAGCGATGTGGCAAGAGGTTTGTAAGTAGTAGGGACTAGTTAGATGGATTACATACTTACATAGTTATTTTTTCACAGCTTAAATATGATATAAAGTAGGTTGACTGATGTGAAATATTCTATGTTCATGTTACCAACAAGTCAACTGCTCTGTTTCTCTGTGAGGCCTTAACACAGCTTTGTAGTCTGTATAGAACTCATTTAGTCTTAAGCAAAATCATACAACTGGAATAATAATGGTGGTGCCTGTGGCAACTTCCACAAAAAGGTCAATAATGATGCCCTTCCCTCTAAATTAGAGGGAAGGGCATCTGGCATAAAAGTGTGCCATATCACCATGCAACTGGGGAATTTCACTCATGTCATATTTTTTCAGTTTCTTTTCATTTCTGCCAAATCTCTTTATGATGCAACATCCAAATATAGTTTATATTTGTCTCTCCTGAAGCGCCCCCCGCAGCTCCGGAGGCTTAGCTAGCTCATTAGCGGCTTTAGTTTTAATCGAGAGTCGTTAGCTTCAGTTTTAGCCCGGGAGCTCACTAATATTTAATAAGAGAGGGATAGAAAGCTAGAGAGAAAGAGAGACGGGGAGAGCGAGAGAAGAAGAGAGACAGAGAAAGAGAGAGCAAGAAGAAGAAAGACAGAGAGAGAGAGAAGGAGAGAGGGAGACCGAGAGAGAAGGAGAGAGATGGAGAGAGGGCAGAGAGACAGAGACAGAAAAAGAGAGAAGGAGAGAGATGAAGAGAGGGGAGAGAGAGAAAGAGAGAGGGAAGAGAGAGAGAAGGCGAAAGATGAAGAGAGAGGAGAGAGAGAGGAGAGTGATGGAGAGAGGGGAGAGAGATGGAGAGAGAAGCAGAGACGGGAGAGAGAGAAAAGGAGAGAGAAGAAGAGAGGGGAGGGAGAGAGATGGAGAGAGGGGAGAGAGATGGAGAGAGAAGCAGAGACGGGAGAGAGAGAAAAGGAGAGAGAAGAAGAGAGGGGAGGGAGAGAGATGGAGAGAGGGGAGAGAGATGGAGAGAGAAGCAGAGACGGGAGAGAGAGAAAAGGAGAGAGATGAAGAGAGGGGAGAGAGAGAGGAGAGTGATGGAGAAAGGGGAGAGAGACAGAGAGAGAGAAGGAGAGGGAGTGAAGGGGGGCACTTCACTGTACTCAAGTGGAGTGACTGTTGACATGCCCTTAAGAGTCAACACATTCTGAAGTGTTCATATTTTCTTTAGTACTGTAGACACAAACTGTAGAATAGGATGGCTAAGACGACTCAAAAGAAGGACTTTAAACTAGACCCCAAACAATATGGATTTTTTTTTTTTTTTTTGAGCCGATACAGATTTCTGTATAAAGGGACTCAGAAATGCTGATTATGATTATTTGGCTGATATTAACTTTGTTAATTGCGTTAATTAGCATGAACGACCCTAAAAAACAATGTTCTGAACTGAAGTTGGTAAAAATGTGTTTGTGGCTGAATGAAGGCTCCAAAATCGGACAATTTAATTACTCAAAGCTGTAGTTAGAATGTAGATTTGAACAATGTACTAAAGGGTTGGCGAGAGTTACAGACGAGTTAGACAGATTTCAATACTTACTTCCTACTTCTGTGGTGTGAAAATCATGTACTGCAGCTTTAACTGGAATAAACCAGAACTTACTATATTGACCCGTCTACTTCCCTCTCTCCCTTCTCACTCTTTCACTCTCTCTCTTCACTCTCTCTGTCTCTCCCTTCTCTCTCTCTCTTCTCACTCTTTCACTCTCTTTCCCTCCCTCTCTCCCCCTTTCCCTTCCCTCTCTCTTTCTTTCTCCCTCTCAGGTTGTGTCTGGAGGCCCGGGACCCGTACTGTGGGTGGGACTTCAGACAGAGACGCTGCACCACTTTAGAGGACAGCTCCAACATGAGCCAGTGGAAACAGAACATCTCTGTCTGCCCTGTGAGACTCACTTCATTCTAATACTAATATACATGGGTTTCAGAGTGATGAAAAGTCAGGACTGCTGCCATAGCAGTTGTTGACAGTCCTCAAAATGGCACCATATAACAGGAAGCTGAAACCCATGCTGCATACTACATTCAGATTACATTACATACAGACTAGATTATAATGCACAGTACATTTACAGTCACAATAAACGTCACACATCTGGACTCCATGAGGTCATTATATTATAGCAGCTGATGAGTTCCTTATGAGATTTTGAGGTGAAAGGGAAATAGACAATCACTAGCGCTGTTAGATTAATTGCAATGAAATTAAACACAAGAATTATTTATATATTTTGCTAACAGCTGTATATCCTGTCTCCATGGAGTCTTATTCTATGTAAAACCCGTTAACCCTGTAGTTTAGACTTCTGCAAACATCTGAAATGGGATTCTAGTGTTAGTTTTGCAGTTCAAATAGCAGTCTTCTTGCAGTCTTAACAAACAAGCTGATCCTGTTTATGTTGGTTTTGCCATAGTATAGTTAAAGCTCCACATTGTGACTTTTTAGACAAATGTCTGTGTAATCCCTCAGTCGTCCAGGTATAATCCATGGCAGAAGAAAAATTCAATTCTGTCAACTGCGCAAAAGTTTAAGAGTAAGATGCTTCACTGCTCATCCAGTAATCGTTAAGGCCCTTAATGGGAGCTCTCACACCTATTAGCATACTGGATATCACTATTGTTTTCCTTGATTTGATTTAGGTTTGAGGATGGAGTTATAAATAGGGCATACATGATTTCTAAGGCCCCCATTCCTGTTCAAAGATGGATTGTCTTTCCTAACAAAAATTTGCCCTTTAACTCCCCTCTCAAATCATTTTGTTTTCTTTGGCTAAGATCTGTATATCACTATCTTCAAATTAGATAGCCAAAATGGTAGACAAAATTATGGATTGCAGTAAAAACATCCTTACTGTGAGCAGGCTTGCATCTCCACAAACCTGGCTCAAACATGGCCATGGAATAGGGTGCTGCTTGTTGCTATGGACATTTTACTGCTTTGGATAAAATGTTCCATGGTTTTGCACATATCGATCTCTGTTTGGTTTGAATGCATGCACAAAAGTTACGCAGAGTTGTTTTAACATAGACTTATATTTGACAATTTTAAAATATAAGAACAACAACACTATTCTCCTACACCTGTCTTAAATTCTCTTTATTTTTCTCATTATAACTTTGGCTTTTCTAAACTGCAGTTGAGAAACCAGACGACCAATGGCGGCTTCGGGCCGTGGGCACCGTGGCAACCCTGTAACAACGACGATGGTCTGGAGGGCGTGACTTCCTGTTTGTGTCGGTCCAGGTCATGTGACAGCCCTGTACCTCGCTGTGGGGGGCGAAGCTGTGAGGGGGCCACCATCGAAGTGTCCAACTGCTCCAGGTGAGAAACTGATGAAATCCTCTAAAATGCTTCTAAAATGCCTTTATGGGTTTCATGTGATGAAAACCCAAAACATGCACAATAGGTAAGGAGACGGATCAACTGATCCTGATGGGTGGCTTCAGCGCCACTGAAGGATGGGTCAAATGCGGAGGACAAAATTATAATTTTTGAACTGTCCCACAAATTGCTTCTAACAGGAAAAAAGCCAACCAACTTAATTGTATTGTATTTGAAATTAAGGTAGAGTACAGATTAACATCTCATATCACATTGATCAGATTCTTTAGGTTAAGGTAAAGGTACACTTTATTGTCATTCCTTCTCTGACCCATCCTTCAATGCCACTGTTAGTGTGGGTTACGGTGCGTAGAGCTTAGGGGACCCATCTCCATGATCTTGTTGTTAGTCTTCATCAGGACTACCTTAGCTGGAGGATTTGACCTATTGTGCATGTGTTGGGTTGCTGGGAGAAACAGAATTAGTCATAAAGGGTTGAACTGAAGTAGCACAAAAGAGATTATTTGTCTATTCAAGATTATTTAGATTAAGAACAACATTATGTTTTTTTCATCATTAAAATTGTCAGTAAACAAAATCTATAGCATTTAGGATTATTTTAATATAATTCTGTAATATTGCTTCTTAATGTAATTTGCCTGAAACCTTCTATACCTTCTAATTACATATTTAGTGACCTTAAACATCTCCTCCCCTAATAATCTTGGGTTCAAATACCAGTTGGTGCAATCATACCAACTCCATCCACAAGGGGCAGGCTAGTGTCCGTGGATCTTTAGCGCCTCCTAGACTGGACAGAAATGGTGAAAGGTGAGAGACAAGATGCTGGGTCCCACTCAGAGGCAGTAACTCATGTCACAGTTAAAAAGTTGTAAATACAAATTGGAAGTCTTTTTGAAGTTAAGTGTTTTCATTCCCAAACCAGACGACCTTTGACCTGAGGAGTGTGAAGACAGCTTGACGTGTCTGCACCATAATTTACAGCCGAGATCATTGTCCTACCTAATTATTACTACATTTGGTTGGATAGTACCTGTGACATTATTCTAAATCCCATAGCCTTACATCGGGCAAGTGACAGTTTGTGATCAAAATTTGGTTAAAAGTAGAAAATTCCAGGTTTATCACACGCAATTTACTTGTTGAAATTATGATTTTTTTTTGTGCCAGAATTCAAAAAATCTCCTTGCATGATTTGAGCTGCTTAACTTCAGCACTCCTCCACTTTTGTACAAATCGAAATCACTTTTAAACCAATATTGTACCACTCACATCTGAAGGAACGCAGCAAACTTAATTAGCAGAACAAGTAGACATTTTTCTTTCTCACCACTTTAGCAGGAAATGGACCAATCAAAATTTAAGACTCCAAACCCTCCGTAGTTCATCCTGAGCCTGTTTCAATCTTGTGTGTCAAAATTGAATTGTGGTTGTGCAAAAAGTGCCAATTAAATCAGGAACGGAGCTGCGCAGGAACACAGCACTTAAGCAAATTGAATGAGTGTTCTCAGTTAGTACACAATGTCTGCTACTACAGCCATTACAACGACACAGGGGCAGAGCAGAGGAGGGTATAAGGGCGAGGAGACTTAAAAAGAAAAGAGTGAAACAGTTTGAGCTCTTTGAAAAGTGAAACCTAACCTAAGAAATGTCCACAGTATAATACCATTTAGTGTTTATAAATGCTGTTTTCTTATGTGGGAAAATTCACATTAAAGCCACATGGTTAGTGTTAAAGAAGACATATTGTGCTTGTGTCTGCTATATAGTTATAATCTATGACACCCGTGGATCATTGTGTTATAATTTGCACATTTTAAATCTCAAAATTCATCTGAAACGACTTAATGGAACTGTCGGCCCCTCCTGTGGATAGCTGCAGATCACCCTGGCAAGTAGTGTATTTTTTTCATCTGTATCAAAATGACAACGCTGCTGAATCACGTATCACCGATTAAGAAATGAAAACTGAAGAACGGAGTAAGTAGTGAGTGAGCGTATGCCGGTGGCAGTGAAAATGGGAATAGATCAGCAATATGGCGTCTTGAAAATAAGCGATTAAAGATTGCTCAAACGTGCACGAATCACTCCAAAAACAACTTTGAGATAGTAAAAGAGAAGGGGAAACAAGTATAACATGGTCGATTTTGCATAATAAGTCTGCTTTAAAGGAACTGTATGTACCCTGCACTCTTACAGTTTTACAAAGGTACTACAATCATAACTGAACCTGAGTTACCAGTGCCTAAACCTGATGGAGGCACCATACAAGTTTTTCTCATTCTCAGTATATGGACAGTGTATACTACAGCATCAGAGGCACTGATTAATGATTGGCTGTGGTTTTGATAATGAGGATTCAGGTCAGAGATGGTCCTTTTAGGTTTAAACTAAATGAATTTCAGTATTGGAACTGGCAACCCAAATGAAAGACTCATGTGAAGCTCATTCTGTTTTCTGGTCGGATAATCGTCTTGAGAACCACAACACTAAATTATAACATAAACAACTTGGCCATTCATGTCCAATGTTGTAATTTGGAATAGATTAGCATTACAAGTGTTCCATATTGTTATCAGTAAAAAGCTATATTTGATTTGTTTACTTCATATCTGGGGACACAGTTAGGTCATGTTTACGGAATTTAAAATAAAAACTTACATACAGTTCCTTTAGACCTGGATTTAATACGAAATAATAGTTGCGTTTCCATCACCTTGTTTTTAATGCACATTTTGAAGATTTGCATAAGTAACAGGAGATGGAAACTCATAAATATCACATCTAGAAGTGTCATAAAAGTTTATTTGTTCACTTTAGATTTAAGTGCATAACAGTTAAAGCGCATTTTGAAAGATGGAAAAGCACTTAAGCATAAACTCACGTAGCAAATATAAAACCCGCGTGACCGTCGGACTACATACCTGCACTGGACCAGAGTGGACACAGGTGATGAACAAAGCCAAAATCATGCTGGCTGGAGAACAGTGAAGAATCGTTGTACCGCACAAGTCTTCAGGTTCAGGATAAAACAGAAGATGTTGGCCAACCTATACTTTTCCCAGAGACACATAAACGCTGTCTAATCTTCATTAGTAGAGTAACTTGGGGAAAGGTGATGCTTGTCCAGGGTTAGCTTAAAAATGTAGTGGGGCTTAGCAGCAGCGCTTAGGGTAAAAATGAGACTGCTATGTTCTGCCTGTGTTATTATGAAGCGTTTTATCCTCTGTGCACCAGAAAGTAACATTGGTGTGTTGTTAGCATGCTAGTTGTTGTTATCAGCGGTCGTTCTTTTTCAACATCAGTGCAGTAGTTTGACAAAGACTGAGGCAGCAGGCTTTAGCTTGGTGGTAAAACATATCTACAGCATCATTACAGTTTAAACAACCAGCTAAGTTTTAGACACGACACAAGTGTGTACAGCAAACGGGTAATTAACAGCGCATCTCTGGCCAAAACAAACAGACTGTGCACGGTGCGCCCTCTGTAGGGTTAGCGGTGTCATTACACAGAAGACAGCAGTTCTTGTAACCACCACCCATTTATTCGCTTGGATGCTTTGACGTAAACACGTTACACGCTGTTCTGATGCAAAATGGTCGGAAATGATTGGAAATGGTCGAGCCAACTGTCTCTCTTATTGGAACTAGTCGGCTACTATTGTGCACAGAGCCAATTTTGGAACGCAATTACTGTCATTAGGAAGGGCATCAAATATGAATAATAAACAAAGTGATTACTGATTACTGTATAGATTAGGGAGTTGAAAAGGCTGGCTGGAAAACAATAAAAGAAATATTACTTCACAAAGAAACCTGCCAGGCTACCAGCACAATATTTACTTTTGTTTTCATCCATACATGGCATTGCAATGTACAAGGGTGTTATGCATTTGAGTTACCATAGCACTCAATATTCAGTGATTATAACCATTTAAGCTCAATACTGTATGTTCATACCATTGTTTTCAACTATGCCCAAAATCTAACTTCCATCCTATGGAATATTTGGAATGTTATCCAATCAGAATATTAGTGAATCTGGAATCTTGGCATAATTCCGTGTGTTATCATGTAAATTAATATATATTGGAGCTGATGTTTTTCTCTCTGTCGTCGTAGGAACGGGGGCTGGACACCTTGGTCGTCATGGGGACAGTGCAGTACGACCTGTGGCACTGGGTTTGAGCTGAGACAAAGGTCATGTAATAACCCCTCCCCCCGACACGGAGGGCGGGTGTGTGTGGGGCCCAGTCGAGACGAGAGGTGAGAGCGGGACAAATTAAACCATTCAACATACATCCTGTTCATTATTTTCAAATGCCTACTGTAGGCTGGAGGCTGTCCAAACCTTTTCAAATCTTTTTTCAAATACTGAACAGTACATTATGGTGACATGTTTAAAATCAGCATTACAAGAAGTCAAATTTAGCTTTGAATTGTTCAAATAAAAATGCATATCATTGTACTCAGGTGTTAGTAGTATTCAGTGGTGGAACATACCACCACTGAATACTACTAAGTAAAAGTAGTAAAGTACTGTATTTAAGTATAAATGTTAGGTATCTGTATTTTACTTAAGTATATTTTAAAGTGGATACTTTTTACTTTTACTTCACTACATTTGAGAGCAGGTATCTGCACTTTCTACTCCACTGCATTTTTGAACTGGACTGAAAAGTAAAAGTATTTTAAGGGTATTTTAAGGGTTTATTTTTAACACATTTGTAGTTTGAGCAAACAAAAATATAGAAATTAAAACAGCTAGAAAAAAAAATTCAATTGTTTCTGCTAAACAAAATTCAGCACAAATCTTTATCAAAATTAGTACATTTGAAGCCTCATAAGATTTCAAAATCTGCAAGAAATATTTTTACTTACTGTAAATTTTTAAAACAGTTCTTTAACACTTTTGCTTAAGTAGCTTTTTTCATGTGATACTTTTACATGAGTATTTTTTGTTTCGGTATCTGTACTTTTACTTAAGTAACAGAATTGAGTACTTCTTCCACCACTGGTAGCATTATTGAATGTCTTAAGTTTAGGTAAGATCATTTTCTTCAAGTTAAAGGAGCTGTACCCTGGTTTTATTATATAATAAAGTAAAAATGGTTTAGCCCAAGTATAGGGCTTTGTTGTAAAAGTAGCTCTTAAAAAAATGTAAAAGTTGATGCTTGTCCAGGATTAGCTTAAAAATGTAGTGGGGCTTAGCAGCAGCGCTTAGGGTAAAAATGAGACTACTATGTTCCACTTGTGTTATTATAAAGCATTTTATCCTCTGTGAACCAGGAAGTAACGTTGGTGTGTTGTTAGCATGCTAGTTGTTGTTGGCCTTACAATGATGGCAAATCTCTGTTCTAGCCTCTGAAAGTTGTGAAAAGAGCTTACAAACTCATTGCTATTAACAATTAGGACAGGTTTGAGGAATAAGTTTGGACCACTGCAAACTGTTTAAAATGAACTAGTTCCCGTTGTAAGTAAAAATGGGTTCATCACCTTTAAGATGTAGCTAACTATCAATAAAAAATATAGATATACTGTACTTTGTACAATACCAGTCATTTTTAATTCTATAGCCACTTATCACTTCTAAACATCTTAAAATGACAAAACCGTAACAGTGTTCACATAGTCTGCTCCTGTCCTGTAGGTTCTGTAATGAGGGTGTGGCCTGTCCTCAGCCCATCTTCTGGTCTCCCTGGGGCTCGTGGACCAAGTGCAGCTCCGAGTGTGGAGGAGGAGTGCACTCCAGAGTCAGGAACTGTGAGAACGGGAACAGCTGCCCCGGATGTGCCCTGGTAACAATATATGAAGTATACAAGAATACATAAATAAAGTATACAAATAAAAAAGAAAGTAAAAAGTGATGCTGAGTTCTAAATGAAAACATAGTATCATATCCACATCCAACTCTCTTGTGACCAACTTCATGAGTAACACAAGTAAATCATTATTTACAGAAGACCTTTCCAAATGTCACATATTTGAGTTCCCCTGTAATACCTTATTAGAGTGCTACACTATTTACCCTGTTTAATCATCCAACCAAATTAGGTACATTTGCAGTTTTGTGTTCAAAAACTGAATTTGTGCTGCCTCCACTGGCCACTGTGTACTATGTGACATCACATAGGACTGCTTGATTACAGCTAGGTGTTTCAGATTGCAAACACCTGGCTGCAGGGGCGGAATTTGAAGTGTAGATACCTGTTAGACCAATCACAATGTTCCTTACTTCTCCAGACCCCTCCCCTCCTCCACCCTCACTCTTCCCTTTAGTCCTCAAGGTATTGCCCAGTTTCGCAGCTCTATTTGAAATGTGGTTGTGAGCAGAGTTTAGGTGTTTAGTCCAACTATAATAACAGAAATATTTTCCATCACAAATCACAATAATCAAATGTGTTTTTCAGGAGTATAAAGCATGCAACCTGGAGTCGTGTCCGGAGGTGAAGAGGAACACACCATGGACTCCCTGGATGCCTGTGAACGTGACTCAGGGTGGGGCCAGGCAGGAGCAGAGGGTCCGGTACATGTGTCGAGCCCATTTAAGCGACCCCCATGAGCTGCAGATTGGGAGGAGGAAAGTGGAGACTAGGTTCTGCCCCAACGACGGGACGGCTGCATGTGAAACAGACAGTGAGTAAATGTGATATTATTAAGTCTAATGAAGGAGGTGATGGACATAAAGGTACACTTTGTAACTTTTCTGGCAGGGCCCATCACTTGTCTCCGTGATGTTATTGCTTTACCTAGAAAGAAAAACCTAGAAGAAAACATTCTTATTGTGAACGCAGTCGCTTCTCCACAGATCTGACCTGTAACTTGAATTCATGGTGAAAGGTAAGATTAAACCCATATCTTGGAACATTGTGGGAGGCAAAACAAAAACATTTCCATGGAGATAAACAGGTGACAGAGTCATAGCAGAAAAGTTACATAGGACACTTTTATTAGGGTAACTTTTCTATGTTTTTTGCTGACATTTGAGAGGCTTCCACAAGCCTGTAAAAGTGTTTTGTCTTGTTTTATAGTAATGCATTGCTGGCATCACAGATTTATCAGAAAAGTTACATGGTGCATCTTTAAATGTGGAAGAAATATGCTCCTTTATCGTTTAGATTCATACAGAAGACTCCAGCACTGGTGTTGTCAGTAAATCCTCCGTGTATATTTTTTTCCTATAGCCCTTGTGGAGGAGTTGCTCAAAGCCCCAGTGGTGCGTGTGGCGGGAAACACCTGGTCGTCATGGGACAGCTGGTCATCATGCACGCAGAGCTGTAACCGTGGATACCGCACCCGGCGACGGAGCTGCAGCGGGCCGGAGGGGAAGAGCGCCCCCATAGGCTGCAGAGGGTCACCTGTGGAGTACCAGGACTGCAATGTACAGGCCTGTCCAGGTGAGAAAAAAATACTTACCTACCTACATAAGTATTATATTGCAATTGTTGTTTTTGATATATTCAACAATTGAATATCAAGTTTGTTTTATATGATGAAAGTATAAAGTGATATTTTGGCAATTTTGTGGTTAATTTCTTGTGCATTACTACAATCCATGAGTTTCAGAATGATAAAAAGTTGTGACCGCTTCTGATGGTTTGCCATAAACATGTCTAAATATATTTACTTTATGAGAACTTGATTTCAACTAAATAAATAAATATATATATAGGAAATCTATGAAATCTATGAAATGTATCAATGTAATTCCTTACAACATGGTTTATAGTTCTGGTAGGGATTAATTTAGGTTAGATAGTATTAAGTATGGTTCAGGTTAGGATCAATCTCCAGGAAATCTATGAAATGTATCAATGTAATTTTCGCACACAGTAGAGAAACCTAACCCAACACTGCATGTATGTTTCAGATATTGTATTAAGACAGAATAATAAAGTTTGTAATAAAACTTGGTATGGAAATAAGATGGCACCACATTTTGCACTGAAGGGTCCAGCTATTGTTTTCCTTCGACCAGGTGCCAAGACTGAACAATGGGTGTGAACACAGTTTAACTTTGAATTTGAGCATTTCCGAAGTTTCACCGTCACTGTGATAAAGGACAATTAGAATAAAATATTAAAATAATTGTTATAAAATGTACTCTGCTCATCTTGGCCTATAGGCAATGTGAGCCATGGTCACATACTAGTGAGATAATATCATTCTGGAGTCATTTTAAACATGAAATTTGTCATTAAATTGAATTAGTTGCACACTCAATTATAACTTAGCATAAAAACAACTGTTAGTCTTGTTTTTACATCTTCCAAACTGGCAACCCTTAATGGAGCACTGTGTGACTTTTCTGCTTGTCTCTATGGAGACAGTTGCTTTGCCTAGAATGCTCCACAGTATGGCATTAGACTTAACTATGTCCAGGTGGAGCCACTAGGTCAGATGTGTAGAGACACAACCATGCTCAGTAAAAACGCGTCTTTTTCAGCAATAAATAAGTAAAGCCCCATTTAATGTCAAATTGTGAAACATTCCAGCAATAACATCTCCATGGAGACAAGCAGACACTCCATGAGAAAAGTTACACAGTGCACCTTTAGAATCAGAGTTCAACATAAATTGTAAACCAGGATAAATCCTCACTGATACTTAAACTTTTATTGCCATTTAATCTAACACATTCCTCCTAGTCCTGTTTTGCGTTTAAACCTCAGACAGAGCTAAAGGTCATCCAGAGATCTCTCATTAACACGGAGGAGGTGGTAAAGCGTCTGGCCTTTATGTCAGCTCCAACATGCAAAGAACTGCATTAAGTTTGCCTCAAAGAACGTTGACTGAAATACATTAGAATTACTGCATTACTTCAATACAAAAACCCCATTATTGTATGATTGTGTGTCAGTCACTTTTAATATTGTAAGTAATGTAATGCTGCCAGAATCCAGTATCTGTTTTTTCAGCATAATATCCTTTATATTATAAAGCTAAACTAAAACTAAAACTTATAAAATTAAATACTCTTAATTAATAGCTTTAGCAGATGTTAAAATGGATTAATACACAAGCTGGTTAAGTCCAATGACGTCGTCACTAGTTTGGTAACCAGTCACCAGTTAGTCACCTTTAGCCTCCTGTTTACTCATATGTGGTGTTACTGGTAAATAGGAGATTACATTGTGAGCTGTAAACAGTGTCTTTTTGTAGTGGGTCATGTATTGTTCTGACTGTGACTAGTTCCTCTACGACCTCATCTGTAGTTACTATTCCACATGCTCCAGGGACTTGATTAAGTATAAGTTGAGTTCACCAGTTAGTCACCAGTTAGTCACCAGTTTGTTAAATGCATGAGCAGACAGAGTAAATCAGTGTGTGAAGTCAAGTTAAAATAGGTAAGGCACACTTAGTTGTCCTCATAGTGAAATTTGTCCTCTGCATTTGACCCTTCCATCAATAGAGGGACAACCTAAGAAGCAGTGTGGACCCATTCTCCAGATCTTGAGCTTGACTTGTTCAGGGCTACCTTAGCTGGAGGATTTGAACTATAAGCATGTAATAATATAAAGTAATACAATAAAACCATTTATATAGTAAGGGCTCTCTTTCAAGGTTAAAGGTTAAACTAGGCTTACACTTTATTGTCTACTTCATTGCTATTGGAGCAGCCTTGCCCAGGGAATCAAGGACAGTGTTTGTCATGCTGCGTTCAGACCGTGGCATCAAAATTGTGCCAAACGCCTCTAGTTGGATGCATTTGCATTTGAGGGCAGACGCTTGAAACTTGTTGACATTCAAAGTTCACATTTTTCAACTCAAATGCGCCCCATGAACGCTCAGGACGTGCTGTGTGAATGGTCCGCGTAAATGTCGGACTAGCCTAGACAAGCGTTTCCCCCCATAGAATTTGCATGTAACCCCGATACCCCTGATGCCGCGGTCTGAATGCAGCATTAAACTGATTTACAGGTACCACTGATAGCATATCTGGTGGTTTACAATTTGTTCTAAAGTGTTATGATTAATTATGATTAATTATGATTAAAGTGTTATAATTAATCTACTTTCAATCTTGTTTGTGTTAGTCCTTATTAGACTTACCGATTAGTCTAATTTAGACCTGTTTTGGTCCATGTTTACTCCTGTTTTAGATCTGGTGATATTGGAAAGCCAAATATTTCCCTGGATGATACTTGGTGTGAAAAGTTATTGAACCACTGATTAAGTGGTTCTAATGTCTAATGTGTGTATATTTGACCATACAGGGAGAACATGCAAACACAAGGAATTACACCCAGAACCTTCCTCTGGTGGGGTAGAAATGAATAGACTACTACAAAGAAGTCTGTACACTTACATAATAGCTTTGTGTTGCTATCAGCCATGCTAATTAACCATCCCTCACCAATTCAGAGCTGTTCAGTGTGCCCTGAACTGTGAGACAGAGTTTAGCCATGTCTGTCACGTGTGCTATTGTCATAACACTTTTACCATTTGGAGACCTGCAGATCTTATTAAGACTGAAGGGGGAGAGAGAGGTGGAGGGAGAGAGGGAGAGGGGAGAGTGAGAGAGGGAGGGGGCAGTAGAACAGAAAAAGAGAGGAGTTGGAAGAGAGGGATGGAGGTAAGGGGGGATAATAGGAAGGAGAGAAAGTGATGAAAGTGCATGGAGAGAGACAGACGCGAGGGGAGAGTGGAGAAAGAGAGTGTGATAGCATCACATGAAGTGTGGACAGAGGGGCAGAGGGTGTCCGAGAGGAGATTGAAATGAATGGTTTCTTTGGAGGTACAGTCAGATCAATTACACACAGTCCTACCTTTGACCTATATACACACGCAGAGGGAGGAGAGAGAGAGAAAAAGAGAAAAAAAGAGAGAAAGAGAGAGCAAGAAGGGGGTAGAAGAGTAAAGTGAGGGTGAGGGAGAAGGAGAAAGAGGGAATGGGGAGAAAAGGCGAGAGAAGAGTTTTCAAATGTCAGTCCAATGAGGTAACTGGACTATAAACTTAAAAAATAAAACTGCCACCTGGAGTTGTCAGACTTTAGTCTGTAGTAGTGGTTCTCGAGCTGTGGTCCTCTGGGGGCAATTGGGAGTCTTTTGCTGTGTTTAATTCAGGGTTAGTTCCTGTTAGTTTACGCCTCAAACGTGGTGCAACTGCGATGTAGAAGCAGTATTCTTTTGAAATGCCACTCATAAAGAGCGGAGCACTGCTGTGTGTTGTGGTCGCCAGCTTTGAAAGCTGCACTAGCGAGACCACAAGTTCACTATTTGTATAGGGGGAAAACTACGGGCTACTCCAAAGGCCCTCTAAGTATCTCTCATTACTTTGATGAGAGAATTATCATGGCCCACACACTGCTGTTCCACTTTCAGTCTGAGCTAGACTAAAATTGTTATGATCACCTTATTATTTACTTCTCAAGATTATATTAGGACCTTAATAATCACAAGTATCAATTATCCTAAAAATGTGACGATAAAATGAAATGTAGTTAAAATGTGTGTTGTGTTTCTTGTGTGTGTCCAGTGAAGGGCTCGTGGTCATGCTGGTCGTCCTGGTCTCCGTGCTCTGTGGGCTGTGGAGGAGGACATTATCAGAGAACACGCTCCTGTAACAGTCCCTCCCCTTCTAATGGAGGAGACATCTGCATAGGCCTGCACACAGAGGAGGCCCTGTGCAACACCCACACATGTGACGGTAAGGGATCTACAATACCCATAATGCAACACCCATACATGTGATGTAAGAGAACTACTACTACATTACACATAATGCATTACCCATACATGTGATGATAAGGGAACAAATACTACAATACCCATAATCATACATGTGATTGTAAGAAAACTACTACTACTGATAATACTTGTACTGCTCATTTGGGTAATTTAAAGTTAGGTTGAAGTCATTTTCAGTGTTTTTGTTTTGTTTTTTTTTCACTTGTGAATAAATATTTCCAAAATGTATTTATGTGGACTATACTATAATTTGTTGTACTTTTCATGATGCTTGTGTAAACATAAAGTCACCTCTTGAACTCCATTGAATGTATATAATTGAACTGATTGAAGCGTTTTAAAATTCTGTCTGTGCAATGACTTAAACTTAAGTAACCATTTTGTACATTACTTATTTAAACTTGAGTGATATCATTTGAACTGTCACCTGTTCTTTTAATTGGGCATACTGCAATATCGCAAAAAGGGTTATCTTGGCGGTTTTATGTATCTTTACTTTTTTCTTTAAAAGATCACAAAGCATAACACGTGTTTGATTGACAGTTACATTTCTTTAAAACAAACTGAAATTGTATCTACCGTCATTGCTTCATTAAGAAAAAAATATGAGACTTTCTTTGTTCATCAAACCAGTCATTAGCTTAATAATAGATTAGCTAAGTGAATTTGCCTGCATAGTAATTACCATGTCATTAAAAGTGATCACAGCCCACTGACTTGAATGGACATATCAAAGACAGTGAGCGTCGAACTCCTGACCACTCTCACCTCTCTGTCTCTTCTCCTGCCCTCTGTCCCATAAATCATCCCTCCATCTTGAACCCAGGATGTGACCAGGTTAACAATATTCCTCTCTTCTTTCTCTTTCCTCCACCTCTCTTTCTTTTCCAATGTCTCTCTCTCTTACCTTTCTGCTCCCCCCTCCTCTTCCGCTCTCTCTTTTACTCTCACTCTCTCTTTCTCCACAACTCTTCTTCTTATCTGTCCACTCCTCTATTCCACCCATCTCCATTTCTTTTCTCTCTCTCTCTATAATACTCCACTTTTCTGCTGTGCTCTCTCATTTGTCTCTCTCCTTCTCTCTTCTCTTTCCATCTCTCTCCCCCTCTCTCATTCTCTCCTCCTCTCTTTCCTCCTTTCTCCTCTCTCCCTCTTTCCTTTTCATCTCCCTCTAACTTTCCTCCTCCATTCCTCCTCTCTCCTCCCTTTCCCCCTCTATATCTCTTTTCCACCCCCCTCTCTCTCTCCTTTGTCCATCTTCCCCTCTCTTGCTCTCCCCCTCTCTCCTATCTCTTCTTTCCCCCTTCCCCCATCTCTCCCGTTTTCTCTCTCTCATCCCTTCTTCCTCTCTCTCCTCCCTCTTTCTCACTCGCTCTTTACTCTTTTTTAGCCACCTTTCTTCACCTCCCTCTTTTTCCCTTCCTCTTTTGTTTTCCTCTCCATCCCCCTCTCTCCGTCTCTCCCTTTGCCAATCTGTTCCCACAAGGACACTGAAATATGTATGAGTTGTGCTAATCCACACGAGCCTGAACTTCCCTGTCATCCTCCATAATAATATTTCACCGCACAGGGCCAGGGCTTTCAATATCACACCGCCATATTGCTCTTTTTAATCTTTTTCACTTTTCATTTTGCAGAGTAGAGAAGCAGGGGGACACGTATGCATTGTTTTTGTGTTGTGTTCGAGAGACATCTTGTAGTCGGGAATTAAAATTGTTTTTGTTGATTTATTTATTTATTTTTTTGTCTATGATTCTAGTGTTGTGAATTAGCCCACCTGTCAGTCAGGCACAGATTAATTCCTGAAGCGCTTACGACAGTAGCTCAGTTGGAGTGTTTGTCCACTGATCCAAAGTTTGGTGGTTTGAATCTCACTCTTGACATAAACATCACTGGTTGAGCGGTCAGATCCACTGACCCACAGGTTGGCGGTGTGATTCCAGGCCTCACAGATGAATGCTGTCATTGTGTCCTTGGGCAAGACACTAAACCCACCTCGCCTCCAGTGTCTGCATACACTGGTGTATGAGTGTGTGTGTGTGTGTGAATGGGTGAGTGGTTCCTTGATGTAAAGTGTTTTGAGTGCTTTGAAGGTGAAAAAGCTCTATATAAAAATTGACCATATAGAAATGACTTACCTGTACATCTCTTTGTATTGATCTCATTCAAACTTGCCAGTCACACTTGTATTTGTTTGGCTTTCCTGGACATATTTACATACACAATGACAGAACCCATTTCAAATAGTGCTCCTCCAGTCTGGGTAATTGCATTTATTGACAGGCAAATAGGTGGACGTCCGTGGGGTCCTGTGCGTCTGTTTCCTCTGCATAATTATGTCCACGTCTTCTGTCAGTCACTGCAAAATTCAAATCAGGTCATTTGATTAAAGCTCGAGCCGTAATGGCCAACACCAGAGGGATTACGTGGGCTGAATGTGAACACGATGCAGTTTTTTCTTCGGGGACTCAAATAAATGAAAATAAATGAAGCAATTATGGCCGCCCATCGTAATGCACGCTTATTAAACATCTGGCAGAATATGGAAGTAGACTCGTGCCAAAAACATCAAATGAAACTTCTGAGGAGAAAGAACTGACGGCTTGTAAACTACTATTACAACTATGAATCTTGCCGGTTTACATTAGATTTAGCTTGTACTACGTAACCTTTCTGGTGGAGGGTCTGCTACCTGCTTGTCTCCATGGAGATGTTGTGTCGCTTTACCTGGGATGTTCCACAGTATTGCATTAAATGTATCTCTCCATGGAGAGCAGGTGGGCAAAGCAACAACGTTTCCTTTGAGACAAGCAGGTAGCACCATGGAGACAAGCAGGTAGTGGACTCTCCACCAGAAAAGTTACACGATGTACCTTTATTACCAATGGAATACCAAAAATGTTTGCAGTTCATTTACAATTTTCAAACTGTGTTTGTGATGGAGGGTCCTTCACCTGCTTGTCTCCGTGGAGATCATATTGCTTGCTTGGAAACTTCTACAGTATGGCATTAAATATATGTATCTTTCATGTATTCAGTTGACAGCATTTTTATTTGCTAGCAAAGTAATTGAGTATTTACTGTCTATACAGTGTAGTCCCTGATATAATTTTTTTCTGCCTATGTAATACTTGAAGTAGTTGGTTATGTTTTGTGTGTAAGGTTGTGCGGTGAGACAAGCTCAGACCGTGGACTCAGAGAGGCCTGATCCTGAAGGTAAAAAGTCTAGTCCTGGTGTGAACCCAGACCAAAAACTCTACAAGAACATACAGCTTCCACTGCTCCTCTTATCCTGTCCACTCTGTCCTAAACCGGATTAAAGCTGGAATCTAGGTTTTTCCTGACTTTTGGGTCTTGTTTTGGTGGCAGGTTTTACAATGGGGAAGCTCAAGCTTGATACAATGCCCTAAATAACTCTATGCAATGCTATTAGACCTTCACTGAGTTGCATGGTATGGGTTAGATTGAAATTAAAATGATATTTTAGATCTGTCTGCTTGGCATTGTTACAGATTTTTAAATAAATTGATCAGTATTTGCATATGAAATGTTCTTTGTAATAGTAATACTTGAGTGAACAGATTTAGTATACTAAAGAATTCCTATTACACAAGTTAGGGGGTGCACTCACAATCTTTCAAAATTAGCTATTTAAATTTGGGAGGAGAGGAAAGAACCCACAACCTCCTAGTTAAGATAACGGCTAACCAATCTGCCAATCTTGACCCATAGTTTATAACTCAGTGGAAGTTCTCTCTTCCTGATGTCTTTGGGGCCTGGTGTTTGGAACATCTATTCATAGGTTTCAGCATCCTGTTATATGGTGCCATTTTGAGGACTGTTGACCATTCAAAAGATATAATATTTTGTTTTGAGTTGTTGATTGATATGGCAACAGTCCTAGCTTTACATCATTCTGAAACATACTCGGTCTTTTGTTGTGTTTTGTTATATTAAAAGTAATTCCTCTTCCCTCTCTCTCCCCTTCCTCCCACCTTTTCTCCCTCCTTCAGGTGGTTGGATGGCCTGGTCTCTGTGGTCTGCCTGTGATGACTCTGGTCTTCAGATGAGGAGCAGAGTTTGTGGCTCTCAGAATGGGACTCCCTGTGTTGGCAACAGCACCCAAAGGAGAGACTGCAATGAGATACCAGGTGAGTACAAACTATCACTAAAACTATAGTCAAATATGCTGTCTAACTATGTTTTTCAATACTCAAGGCAATGTACCTTAGAAACATGAAAACAGAACTAGCTGATTTTGGTGGTTTGCAGTGGTTCAGAATTATTGCTCACTTCCTTCATTAATTCCTAGCATTATTTAGTCACTGCAAAGAGTTTAACAACTTTTCTCAACTTTCAGAGGCCCGACTGGAGTTTTGTCATAATGCTAACAAGAGCAAGCATGCTAACAGCACACCAGCCTTACTTCCTTGTTTGCAGGCCATAGAAATGGTTTATAATTAGACAGCACACAGTGGTCTCATTTTGACCTTAAGAGCTGCTTTTACACTATATCTGTACTGTGGGAAAACAAAATTTAACTTTACTTTACTATAAAAATTGGGTACAGCCAATTTACAGTCAGGTAGTGTTAAATACAATAAGAATGGATTTATAATTGTTTAGTGCCATCCATTTGTGAAATATTTCTGTTTGTTTTTAGATCTCATGATATGCTAGTGTTTTTATGTTATGTGTATGTCTGCTCAACTTAAGTCGTAGCTATTAATAACCATAATGCATTCGATTTTTTACCAAAACTCAGGGGCAATACATAACTTTTCCACTACTTGATTCATTCAGGATATTATTGCTTTACCTGAAATGTTCCACAGCATAGGATTAAACATATCTGTGTGGCATTTATCAATTAAAGGTGTTTTTAATGCTTAAAAATATTTTCAAAAACATCAATTCTTACTGTAAGCAGGGTTACCTTGCTACAGATCTAACTCATAGCTTCTGTTTGTCTCCATGGAGATAAATAAGTTCAATGGCAAACTGTGGAATATTCTAGGTACGATAAGTGATATAGCTCACCTTTGTTTTCTTTTCCTTTGTAAATTCTATTGTCCTATACTGAAAAATCTACATGCTGACCAGCCTGTCCATCAAAACAATAGTAGTCTTTGCTTAGCTTGTTTTTGCTCAAAGTTTAAAACACCAGGTGAAATCCACATCTGGTCAAGGACGTTCATTTGACTGATGCACAAAAATCTCACTTCAATTTCAAACAGTGACAGAGGTGAGGCTTAGAGGGCAATGCGATTATTCACTTTGGCACTTTTCCCATTGGACAGATCTACACAGTATGGGCAAACCACCTGCTCCAAGCTCACTGCACAAAATTATTGATGATGACAATGTAAGAGGAGATATACACCTGGGTTAGACCTGGTTTAGTCCTCATTTAGACCTGGTTAGGTGTATTTGAGCTGGGAGAGAGAGACAGAGCAAAAAAAAACATGTGATTGGGGTCTGGGGTTCCTTCCCCAAGGAAACTTCTGATAAAATTAATGTCAATTCCTGTAATCTGATAAACAAAAACCTTTATATTAATTATCTTGGGCCTGCTCTCTGTCTGTGCATGCCCCTAGTGGTCACTGTTAGTGGCACTTAAGGTGAGACCTGGTTTAGTCCTGATTTAGTGCACTTCTTGTAGGGTATTCCCTGTCTGCAGTTGTCAGAATGTATTAGAGGTGCTTAAGGCTTATAGGTTAGTCATGAGTAAGACCTGGTTTACTTGATTAGTCCTGGATTAGTCCTGGATTAGTCCTGAATTAGTCCTGGATTAGTTCTGGTTCAGTTCTTGTGGGGTTTTATCTGTAGTGATCAGTGCAGTTCTTGTGTGATGTCTCTGGTCTGGGCAGATAGATGGTTATAATATTAAGCCTCATGTATGTGTATCCACTGTTTAAACCTGTTACAATTGTCCATATCACATAAAAATATCCACATTTGGTTTAGAATTGATTTGATACTATGAAAAGTTATTGTATTCCCTCCTTCACAAACTTTTACTTGCGTCCTTGATGGCTCTTCTGTGCTTGACTGAGCACATTTTACGTCCTTCTAAATCTCCACAAACTCTTCAAGGATTCAAAGTCAAAATTCAAGGTGCCATTCACTGAGCACTGTGCTAAAGGACCATGGGAGGGACCACTATGTTAGCAATGCTGCACAAAGCAAGGACTCATGCTAATTATAAGAAAACAGGGAGGAGGGGGAGTACATGGACTCTACCAACTTATAATGGTAAGCATATGCTATGGTATATGGTAAGCATAAAACAGTTCCAAAGCATAGCATTAAACGTATCTATCACAGGTCTTTTTTATTGTTAAAGACACATAACATATCTGCTTATGTGCTAACACATAACATATCTAGATCATCGTGCTACCTTTTATTGTTTTAAAGCAGCTGTATTTGCTGAAAACAATGTATTAACAAGTTTAATAAAAGTCACATAAGGCTTCAGATAAATTAACTGTTTTCCAAATACACTATATTATTTGGTGCGACAGTGGCTCAGTGGTTAGAGCACTGCAGTCCTCCAACCCAAAGGTCAGATTCCTGCTTAAACCAAATCCTGTTGTTGTGTCCTTAGGCATAATATGAATGTGGTCTGTGCGTGAATGTTTGCTGGTGGTCGGAGGGGCAGATTGGCAGCCTGCATTATTATTTTAATGGCAAAATTAGACAAAAGATAGATGCTTCAGTAATGCAGATTAGATTTGAAAAATATTAATTCTTTACTCATTTTTATTATTTGAAAAAGCAGCAGTTATTCACACAAAGTCTAAAACATCTTATCCTCAAACCAGTTGAGCGTCTGCAGGCACTTTTAATTACACTTAAGCTTATTTGATGAGTAATTTTCTCTTCATTATAAAATTCTATCTCCAGTCTCCCCAGCTCCCACTGATCTGCACCAGTCTCCTTCACTCAAACCTGAAATAAAATGAGATGTGATAGGTGATATGACAAGGCATTAATATTAATAGGCCCATGTGCTGATTGTGAATAGGTTGACAGACTCTTGGGAACTCTACAGGACAAAACCTCATAACGTCACCTGCATAACAAGTGAAAAAGGGTCAAAGGTCAACAACACAACTGTTAGTGTCACATAATGGGTGTAATTAGCCATATTATTATTTTTTAAGCATAATTTACTGTTGAGTTATCTAAACAGCGACATGACATAAGCTACCCTTTTAGACAAAACTTTGGAAATTAGCATGTGTAAAATCTTAATTTAAAGACTCAATATGTAACTTTTCCAGTGGGGGGGGTTCCATAAAAATCCACCACTCGTTAGTACGATCTGTAGCTATCCATCAGAGGTACCAACAGCTGCGCGTGATGATGTTTATGGCGATGGCGGCTCCCGTTGGGCTCCGCAGTTTTGTAATGTTCAAATTATAACATAATGATGCGCGAGTGTCATAGAGTATAACTATACAGTAGGCACAAGCACAATAGGTCTTCTTTAAATGCAGATAAAGGGATCAAAGTACGGAGCTTCAATGTTTTTTGCAGCTCATTCCAATCATTGGGAGTGAACTTTTGCTCAACCTCCATTTCAACTCCTCATTGAGTCTAATGTTATTGCATGTATGTTTTTTGTCCCTCGCGTGTTGCCGTCCCGTGTGCATGTGTGTCTGACCCTTTCCTCTCCTCTCCACAGTCATTCTCCCAGCTTCAGGCTTTGATAAGGACCAACAGTGCGGAGGTAAGCCTGAAATGGAAATCTCCCCATGTATTGTGTCTATATATGTTTAATATATGTCTGCATGCCCACTGTCTCCCATAGCACTGTGTAACCATGCATACATCTACTGCATATTGTTTAGTGTACTGTCTATTGAGTTGTAGTAAAAATACGTCAGAAAGCTTGGAGAGTGGTTGGTGAAAAGGGCAGGGCTTGTCAAAAATGTTGACAAGAAACGCTACGACAAAAGTGCACATGCAAAAAGTGGATGTTTTTGTCAAGTGAAGGGAGAAAGTGAAAAATAGACTATAACACAGAATGTCAACAAGAGGTAAAATGGTTTGAATTCAGAAAATGTATTATATTATAGTTTTTATAGTTTTATTTTGTTTTGGATTTTTTTTTTGTTTTTTTTTTGTTTTTTTTTTTTGGCTTTTTCTAATTTAAGATGGAAATGTCAAAATAAAAATCTCACTTAATAGGTTAGCTAAATACGTTTTTCAGTGTACTCCAAATGGAAACTACTGATAGCATATCTGATTAGCATATCATTAAAACATAATTAGCCAGGATATTTTCAGTCTGAAATAGCTGAATACATTTCTACACATAGTACAAATTAGCAGTGCCTGACAGAATTTGACTTTGCTGAAAATAGCTAATCATGCAAATTATTTTGTGACCTGTTTAAGAGCATTTTGAATTAAAATCCCATACAGTGTTTTATTGTTGCTTTAATAGTCTCTGTGCACAGTAGCTCACTGTTAGCACCACTACTTACTGTCCAGTTGTATCTCTATGAGGTTGTCATGCTAAAATGAATAAATATTTAAAGATCAGGCAGTGGACAGAGAGCTGCGGGTGGATGTCACTGACAACATGTTAAACACTACACAAATACAATGAAGAGAGATGTTTGTGTCTCAATGCTAACGCTAATGATAATTTTGAGGCACAATAAATATTAAAACAACGCCACAAACTGAAGTATTCTACATATAAAAATAATTGGGTAGTCTTTAATTTAATTAATTTGAATTTTAATAGGTTGTTTATTTTATGTTTTCCGATTTTAAAAAAAGTGACTGTTAGCTTTGAGATGCAATGAGCTAGCTAGTGTGCCGCTGTGCACAGAGCCTATTATAAATGATGTCCTTTGGTTGACAAAGCTGTCTTTCAGAGGTGGGTAGTATACAGTTTTATTTACCCAAATATATTTATTTGAGTAACTTTTTTGATAAAATGTACTTCTCTGAATAGTTTTTATACTCTTGAGCAATATTTTTATTGAAGTAACAGTACTCTTGAGAAAACGTTTTGGTTACTATCCTGTCAGTAAGTATATGACAAAAGCTTTATGTTGACAATATGAAATTGTTTGAACAGTTTCTTATACTGCTCCTTCAGATGTGATTTAGTTTCTCTCATTTTGTGGTCCAACTTGGGAAATACCAGATTTATGTGGTTCAAATTAGACCTACATTAAATTCAAATTATGAGTCAGATGTTGTATACATACAGTTACTCTTACAGTTACTCTTATTTGAGTAGTAGTTTCCCCAAGTACTTTTTACTCTTAATTGAGTTACTTGGACCACTACTTAATAACAATAACTCTGTGTGTTTTTCTGTTTTTGCAAACTTTGCAAATGCCAGGTTTTGTGCATTTTTTTTACATGTTTTGTCCTTCCAATTACAATACCTTTTATGAACCATATCATATGTAGCATCCCGAAAGTTACTCTTACTCTTATTTGAGTAATTTCTTGGACCACTACTTTGTACTTCTACTCGAGTAATATAACCTGAGTGCATTTTTTGCTACTGTGCCCACCTCTGCTATTCTTAGAAAACTGCTTCAAGTTATGTTTTTCTCACATGGTTCACCCAATTTAGAACATAACATTTGAGTGCTAACCTGCAATGATGAACCGTTGTACAATAAACATTAAGATACATTAATAACAAATGTGTGTGTTCTTGCAGCGTTCACATCCATACACCTGATAGCCACGGGCGTGTCCTGTTTCCTGGGGGCGGGGCTTCTGTCATTCCTGGTTTACGTTTACTGTCAGAGATTCCACAAACCGTCTCAGGAGTCGGCAGTGATCCACCCCACCACTCCAAACCACCTCAACTACAAAGGCAACACTACGCCAAAGAACGAGAAGTACACACCCATGGAGTTTAAGGTACATGGGATACTTATGAAGCTACATATCTATGGAGGCAAGCAGGTCGCAGATTCCCTCCAGAAAAGTTTCAAAGTGCACCTTTAATTGATAATCATGATCATTTAGTTTACAACATTATCTCAGAGCTAAAGAAATTAATAGTGAGAATTTTAGAAGTAAGAGAAGTTAAGCCCAATTTTATTTCAAGACACCCCATGCCAAGAGCAATATGCCATAACAATCCCATATTACTCTATTTTTTGGTTTATGTTATAATGTTGTTTCTTCATTAAAAACATGCCTGGAGTTGTGTTTTGTTTCATTCACACATGTTTATCATGCAAATCCTGCATATTTAGACTGAGTTCTTCTCTCAGACAGAAAAACACTTTGTTCCACACAAGTCCATCCTTTGGATGATTTCAGCCATGGAATTGCCAATTTGAACTAAACCAGGGGTCGGCAACCGGAGCCGCAGCCTCTGCGTGGCTTGGGAAAATAAATTATAAGTATTTAATTCAAGTGTATTTTATTTTTGTTAATTCTTTTTTTAAATTGTAGTTTAAATTGAAAAATTGTTGTGATCTTGAAATATTCAAATAAAATTATATTTTATTATTTTCCGTCACTCAAAATAAGCGTCACACTCACGGAAGCCGGTGTACCTGCCAAAACGCAGCCAAAAAGCCATGCATTTATCGAGAAATATGCATTTAGAGTCCTGTCGATGTTCGGATCCACATACGTATGTGAGCAGCTATTCTACACCATGAACTATGTTAAAAACAAACACCGCTCACGCCTCACAGATGACAGCTTACAGTCCTGCGTAAAGATGAAAGTGACTTCTACAGCTCCAGTTTGCAGATGCTGCGCGCAGAGGTTCAGAGCAGAAGTCTCTGTAGCACTTCATGGATTTCATAAGCAACACACTATAGTTGTTTATACAAAGCGTAAAGGTAAAAAAACAATATATACAGTGTTATCTTCATTTTAGATGTCAAAAAGTATTTGCAGCATTTAAAGGTTGCCAACCCCAGAACTAAACACTAGTACTACTCCTACTTTAAATCATAGTAGTAGTAGTAGTAGTAGTAGTAATTATTGTTGTTGTGTAGCAGTAGCATGAAGTAAAATAATAAAGTATTATTCATATTTTTATGATTGACCAGTTTATTTGTAGTAGTAGTAGATGCAGTAGCTTATTATAAAAAGCAGTGTATGTATGAGTCATTGCCTATTACTCATGTGTCACAGCTAATAATGTCATATAATAGAAATCCCCATGTAATTCCCCTGAACCCCTCTCCATTCTGTGAGCCTATTATCGTATGTGTCATTCTAAAACATGGGCTCTGACACCTGCCCGTGCTGTGCTTGTTATGGCAGTGTGGACAGGAGGCTGCAGACTCCTCTCATTATCTGTAATAAGTCATATAGATTGTGTTCATGTGACATCACAACATTGTAGAGTCCCTATAGTGTAACACTGAGGTGGAAGACAGAATTCTACGGTGGAATTTGCTGTTTAAAGATCCTATGTTACCCAAAACTGACTCATGTGAATTTTTAGTCATGTTATATTGCTGTTACCTCCTCAAAACATACCTGGAGCTGTTTCATTCACACATGTTTGAGTAATCCTTTATTATTAGTCTGTCTACATCTCCAAAGCTCAAGATGCTCGGAACTGAGCTACCTTTTACCTTTTGTTCAGCAGAGATTGGCAATTCCAGGTCTGAAATCATCCAAATTATTCTAGTGAAGGTCACAGGGTGGAACAGAGTGTTTTCTGTTTGAGAGAAGAACTCAGCCTAAATATGCAGGGTTTGTGTGTTAAACATGTGTGAATGAAACAAAACACAACTCCTGGTATGTTTGTGACGAGGAAACTACATTATTTGTGGACCTGGTTTATGGTTAATATCTCTGTAATTACTGGGCCTATCCATATGAAGCAAAAACTGGCACACATTTCAAAGTCTCCTCTGTCAGTAAATAAACAAAAAAAGTGGTTTTTTTTTACAATAACCTCAGAAATTGGTGCCATTGTTCAACCCCAAAGACAATTGTTGTGAGTTGAAAGGACTTTAAGCCATACGTTGGCTTGGTTCAATGTTTTTTTCAAAAACAGTCCTGTATATAGGCCCCTGCCCTCCATCTTAAATTCTTGATATGGTAAATGGTCACATTTTTATATAGCACTTTTCCACCTTCAAGGCACTCAAAGCACTTTACATCAAGGAACAACTTACCCACTCATACACACATTCACACACCAGTGTATGCAGTGGTAGACAGTACACTGGGGGCGAGGGGGGTGTGTCTTGCCCAAGGACACAATGACAGCATTCATCTGTGGGAGGTGAAATTGCACCACTAACCTGTGGGTCAGTGGATCTAACCGCTCACCCAATGATGTTTATGTCGAGAGTGGGATTTGAACCACCAACTAAGCAATCTATATCCATGAACACACAGTTAACATCTATGCTACATTCATGTTTATATGCCAGAGTCCACCTTCTTAAACCAAAGGGGAAAAGACAAAATTCAAAAAGACACTGGATTGAAATAGGGAAGAACGATGATATGAAATAGCCAAAATTACTGGAGGACAGAATTGTGAAGCAAAAGTACCAGATGTAGGAATGAAATATGTAGACAGGAAGAAATCAACACAAGACAAAAAATGATGGTACAAAGCAGCACACATTCATTATAAAGTGTTCAGGTTGTAAGAGAGATGAGAAGAGAGAGAGAGAGATGCCCCATTAGAAATGAATGAGGCAGAAAGATGCCATGAAATAGCACAAAAGGCAAAACGTGTTACAGACGTGAAGGGTGGGATATTTGAAAAAGTGGGGGAAGAAAACAAATATTCTGTAAAAAGTTAAAATTGCTTAGTTGGAGTGTTTGTCCACTGATCTGAAGGTTGGCGGTTCGAATCCCCTCTCAACATAAAAATCATTGGTTGAGTGGTCAGATCCACTGACTCACAGGTTGGCGGTGCGATTCCAGCATTACCATAATAAAATACTAATAATAATCTAGATTTTCCCTTTAGTTACATTCCAACAGAATAAGTATTTGTTACTTAATTTGAGTCCAGTAAGATTTTTTCTTCTCATTTGGAGTTCAAAAATACATTCATTTTTATTGATTTATTTATTTTGTGGTGGATTCCATTGTCAGTTTTTGTCTTTCTTCTAGGATGTTAATTCAGTCCATTTTAGGTTTGTTATTTTTTCAGATTTTGAAAAAAAAGAAATAAAATCCCCATTTAAGTCTATGGGGACAGTTAATATTACCAGTCTCCCAGTTTAAATCTACCCAAGATACAATATGCCAATGACGCCACTTCAACCTGTTTAAGATCAATGTTTTTTTATCCATAAATATTACATGAAGAAGTCCAAATGTAGGTCAGTGGGATAGTTATAGCATCACTCTCCTAGCACTGAAAGCCTCCTCTCATTAGCTGTAATAAGTACAGCGCATGAATGCACAGCTAGCATCAATGCTACATCCATGTTTACCCACCTCCTCCAACCAATTCATCCTAGGCACCATGAAGCATTTTCAGCATCTCTAACAGGATTACAGCCCCCTCTTTCCAGATGGATTGCATTAGGCTAAGTGCTTCATCTAATGCCTCATGTTACCACACACACATAAGCCAATCATGTCAGAATAAAAAGTGGGTTTCCTCTGGTTTTTCAGTTGCACAGAATAGCAGCGTACTTTTGCGATGCTTGACATGAGCTAAATTAGGTTTGTTAAATTGCTTTGGTTTTGAATACACTCACGTTCCTGCTCTAACCTTGAGGCAGGAAACAGCAGCAATGGAGGAAATGCAAGCTGTTCACACTAATTCAAATGTTAAACTTTTTCAGGGAAGTTTTACTGAAAAATAGCAAGTCAATTTTGGCATTCTTGGTCTAAAATTAAAACACAGGTGAGGCATTGTTCATAGAGACAAAATTGAGTCTACATTCAATTCATTTTTTGCTTTTATTTTTGAAATCACAGCTGCTAACGATCACAAGTTCACCTAAGATGTGTCTTTCATCATACAGGTAGTTAGTTGTGTAATAAACAATGGTAGATGAAGTACTCAATATTGTTACTTAAGTTAAAGTACAGATACAGAGGTAAAAAGCTACTCAAGTAAAAGTAAAAGTATCACATCAGATTTTGTGGTCTTATGAAGCTTCAAGTGTAGTGATTATGATAAAGATTTGTACTGAATTTTGTTCAACAGAAACAACTGAATTGATTGTTTTTCTTTGTTTTTCTTTGTATATTTTTATTTGCTCAAACTACAAACGTGTTAAAAATAAACCCCTCAGGCTTTTCAGCAGGTCTCAAACAGTAATAAAAATACTTTTATGTTGCAGTCCTGTTCAAAATGTAGTGGAGTAAAAAGTAAAAAGTATCCACTTTAAAAAAAGTAAAGTACAGATACCTAAAATTTATACTTAAGTACAGTACTTTACTACTTTTACTTAATTACGTTCCAACACTGTTCGGATACTAAAATTTATACTTAAGTACAGTACTTTACTACTTTTACTTAATTACGTTCCAACACTGTTCTAGAATCTGAAAACCAGCTATAAAGGTAGGCTACTTACTGTATTGGAGGCATTTCTAATCATTTCTGCTTTTTTTCTCTTTTTCGTTCCTTCCAGACTTTGAACAAAAACAACCTGTTACCGGACGAGCGCTCCAACTTTTACCCGACACCTCTGCAGCAAACCAACGTGTACACCACCACCTATTATCCCACCGCACTCGGGAAATTCGATTACCAACCCAACTCCTCCCCCTCCCCCTGCCGGACCTACAACCATAGCAACAACAGCAATAGCAACAACAGCTGAGACCCGCCCCTCAAAATACAGGCTAACCCCGTCTACGGCCCATTGTCGAACAATGTTACACTTGGGACCTTTAGGAACTTCTACTTGTGGAATTACTTTGGATTACTTCGGGAGGACTTGAAGCTATGACTATATTTTGCTAAAAAGTGGACCTAGTCGGACCAAGCAATGCTAAAATGCTAAAAGTACCGGCTTCGTATGGCAAATCAAGCTAGCCTTTTGGTTTCACTACATTCTCAGCAGCTAAAGAACTAGAAATGAACCATGCTTTTGCTATACCCATGTTACAAAACAACAGTTTAATATAAGACTTAATAATACTGGAATATATTGAAGTAACATCATCAAGAAGGAGGACAAAAAATGGACAATTGCAAAAATAAAAACTCAACCAAGAGATCTCCAAAGTTTTGAAAATGGGACAAAGTCGTACTGTTTATAATGCCTCGGGTGCCTGAACGCGGTAGGCAGGATTGGCCAGCAGGAGGGGCCAGCAAGTTTTTTATTCATTTTTGTTTTTTTAAAAGAACAATAAAGACTCAATTAATGAACTAATTGATTGTACAATTAGTTCAATGTGTAATCTACTGGTGGTCATATATGACAGAGATGACCAATGAAAGCGCTGTAAGACTGGACTATGTGTTTCTATGGCGATAGAATAAGCTAGTAGACTGGCACTTATTGTTTTTGTAATTTTTTTTTTAAAGAGGTTTTGTTTTTATGCTAAGACGTAGCATAGGAGGACATATTTTGTTAAGTAATTGATTATTAATGTTTTCTTATTTGTTAGCATCTTGGTAACATTTTATATGTTTGGATACAGATTTACATTTGTGCCAAAAATATTAACAATAGCAGCTAAGTGATCTATGTTATAATGTTTTTTCTTCATCACAAACATACCTGGAGTTGTGTTTTGTTTCATTCACACATGTTTAACACACAAATCCTGCATATTTAGCTTAATTTCTTCTTTCAAACTGAAAACACTCTGTTCCACCTTGTGATGTCATGCGGTAATACAGAAAGTCCTCCACTGCATTTTTAATCTCTGTACACTTTCACTAGAATCATTTGGATAATTTCAGCTCTTGAATTTCCACTTTCTACTGAGCTAAAGGTAAAAGGTAACTGTTGACTTGAAAACTAATGCTTCATGACATCACAAGGTGGAACAGAGTATTTTGAGCATTGGAGATGTAGACAGACTAATTATAGATCAAGATCAAGATCAAGACTAATAATTACTTAAATGTGTGAATGAAACAAAACACAACACCAGGTATGTTTTTGAGGAGGTAACAACATTATAACATGGCTTAAAGCTCACAAAAGACCATTTTGCGTAATACAGGATCTTCAAGATTTCTGTTACTACTTTATTATTTGGTACCACTTTATAACAGCTACGCCTACAATAGCCTTAAAAAGCATGAACAAAGACATAAATCATAATGAACAAATGGTTTATTAAGAATGATTCGGGCTTAGTAACTTTAGTTACCCTAACTCCAACAAAGGTCTATCTATCTATCTAACCCTAAACCCTTAATCAAGTTGTTACTAAGTCTGAACCATTCTTAATAAACCATTTGTTCATCATAAATTAGATCTTTGTTCTACCTTTATTAAAGCTAATTAGCATGTAGTTATTATAATGTGTTATCAAAGAAATCTTCTTAAAATTTGACATTATTTCACAATCAGCAATGGCTTCAATCATTAGCATAAAGGTAGCTACAGAAATGCTAAACCACTTGAACAGCTAATACGGCTAGGCTAATAAATGGCTATTAACATTAAGGCTAATTAAGGGTGCTTTCACATTTGTCCTGCTCTGGTCCAGTTTTAGGTTCGGGTTTAGTCCCAGTTTAAACCCAGTTTTGATGTTGTGACCCTTATAGTCAAAAAGTATAGCTTGCTAAATGTTGACAGTACAAATGAATCCAATACTATGTTAGCATCCTTTCGAGCTCTGTGATTGGTTGAACACTAATTAAGAGGCTGTTTTGCTAGTAAAATATAACATACTAAAAATAAAATGAAAAAAGTATTACAATCTTTGAATCAATAGTGGGAAAAACAACATACACTGCCTGGCCAAAAAAAAGGTCACACACTCTAATATTTCGCTTCACCACCTTTAGCTTTGATATTATGGCATTCGCTGTGGCATTGTTTCGATAAGCTTTTGCAGTGTCACAAGATTTATTTCCATCCAGTGTTGCATTCATTTTTCACCAAGATCTTGCATTGATGATGGTAGAGTCTGACCGCTGTGCAAAGCCTTCTGCAGCACATCCCAAAGATTCTCAATGGGGTTAAGGTCTGGACTCTGTGGTGGCCAATCCATGTGTGAAAATGATGTCTCATGCTCCCTGAACCACTCTTTCACAATTTGAGCCCGATGAATCCTGGCATTCTCATCTTGGAATATGCCCATGCCATCAGGGAAGAAAAAATCCATTGATGGAATAACCTGGTCATTCAGTATATTCAGGTAGTCAGCTGACCTCATTCTTTGAGCACATACTGTTGCTGGACCTAGAGTAATTATCCAGTAGGAGGCTCGTACCTATTTGCTTAGTTAAATCCAGGTGGCGACTTTTTTTTTTGGCCAGGTAGTGTATATATTTTTTTTTAAATCTAGTCTAAATTTCCAAGTAAGATGAATATTTTTGGCACAGATGTGATTCTATACATAAATACCACTACAAGAATGTATTAAGTGTCTCACGCTCTGGTTCAAGTAACATGAATGAATTTAAGCCTGTGAGTGCCTGTGAGTGCATGTGAGTGCGGATGGACCACTTGTTTTGTATTGACTTTGTACCCCTGAATACACTGCAAAAACATTGTTAAGATGACTACAATTCAGAATATTAAACTTGATTGAAGTAAGTTTTGACTAAGTTACATTTTAAAGCTTATATGACCTCCATCATTTCATTTGTGATGTCATATTTATAACTAGATTTGAGATATATTGACCACTTGAAACCATTTGGGGAAAAATAAGATACAACTTAAATCAATTCATATTCTGAATTTAACTAATTTTAACTTAGACATGCACTGTGTAACTTTTCTGCAAGGGCAAACTGTTTGTATCCATGGAGATGTTATTGCTTTGCCTGGAATGTCCCACATTATGGCATTAACCCCTTTATTTCATTACTGGTGTTCTATTGCTCAAAAATACTTAAATAAAACATGCATTCTTGTGAGTGGGGCTCCCTTTCCACAGATCTAACCTGCCTAGTGGGGTCAACTGCCAAGTCTAATGCCATACAGTGAAACATTAGGCAAAGCAATAAGATCTCCATGGAGACAAGCAAGTGGCATTTCTTCCACCTGGAAAGTTACACAGTGCAGCTTTAAATATATATTGCTATTTGGTAGTGTAATGCATTTGTACATTTGATTTGGTTCACTGGTTTTACTGACAGGGGAGCTACATAAACTGTTCAGTGCTTGGTAATAAAGGGCATTTTACATTATATTTGATATCGCTTGATCGATGAATGCTAAGTCCACTTTTGTTTAGTGCACGACGTGAGGACTAAACGTGTGTATATAGCCAGCCTCCTGCAGCCCTGTAAATGTTCCTGTATATTGTAAAGCTAATACTGTTTGTTTAAAAAGCCTTATAGTTGTTTAAAGAAAATAAATTGCAGCAGCTAAGTACACCCCGACCATAAGATTTGCATGGGGACACCACAGTCAATTTGAACCATAAATACTGCAAAAAATAAATAAAATGCATACAAAAACAAAAACAAACACACATAATTCATCAAAAATAAATACATTAAAAATTATAATTAAAACAATACATTTATCACAACAGCATTTTCCGCTGTACTACACAATATATTAAGATATAAAAATGACTAAAGCAGCACTAAATTAATTTATAGTAAGCTAAAACATAAATACTAGTTTGACAATAGGCTCTGTGCACAATAGTGCCTGGTAACCTCACTGTTAGCGTCACTACTTCCTGTCCGAGTAATAAATAAGAATAATTAATTAAAGATAAGGCAGTGGACAGTGGAGGAAAGATGTTTGTGTCTCAATGCTAATGCTAATGCTAATTTTGAGGCATAATAAATGTTAAAACAACATCACAAATATAAAAATGATTGGGTAGCCTTTATTTTAATTAATTTGAATTTTAATAGATTCTTTATTTTATGTTTTCCAATTTTAACAAAAGTTAGCTTTGAGACACAGAGAGCTAGCTCTTTATTTTAGTTTTCCAATTTTAACAAAAGTTAGCTTTGAGACACAGAGAGCTAGCTAGCGTGCTGCTGTGCACAGAGCCTTTTCACCAATTGTCTCTTGTCAAAAACAAACTAATCTGAAATATATTGAATAAGTCAAATAATATAGGCCAACTATTAACAAATCGAAACAAGTCCAATGTGCTTAAATTAATTTGTTGATCAAGTTTCATTTTTTGCAGTGTAACAAACTGAAAAACACATGTTTGGTCAAATACTTACATGAGGTAATTGTTCTTAATCATGGTTCGAAAGTAGTTGTTCAAATTGAGTGCAGTGTCCCTTGCGATGTGAGGCCTGAGCCCTTCTATGCAATGTCCTGGTGTGCGTTTAGACCTGTATGTAGACTGTAATCACTGCCTTTTAGACACTGTGAATTTTTGGTATCCTATATTTTTGTATATTGTACATTATAAAGGATAATAAACCTTGATGCCAATACAAAAGACCTGCTTGTGGTTTGATCTAGAATTAACTTGTATTTCAGTTTTTATTTTAGATTGTGTGAGGTCTATAATGCATGTTTGATAATTAAATGGTAAACTGTCACATTTTTATATAGTGCTTTTCCACCTTCAAGGCACTCAAAGACTTTACATCAAGGAACCACTCACCCATTCACACATATATCCATACATCGGGGGCAAGGTGGGTTAAGCGTCTTGCTCAAGGATACAACAACAGTAATCATCTGTGGGAGCTGGAATCGTATCATCAACTGTGGGTCAGTGGATCTGACCACTCAACCAATGATGTTTTTAGGTCGAGAGCAGGATTCAAACCGCCAAACTTCGGATCAGAGGACAAACACTTTATCACCTGAGCTACTGTCACCCTTTATTATTTGTATCTTCTATTAAAATACTATTTTTCCTGTTTTTCATTGCATGTTTATCGAGCAATGTTGTGAACAAAAATCTAGTCCAGCTCAAAATGTAGTAAGCCGATATTTGTGTGGCCGTATGTTATAAGATTATTATAAAATAAGATTATTAGATTGTACCATATTTCTTAACTCTCTTAAATTTACTGTGTTGATTTCAAATTTCCAAAAACATGCAGATGGCCTGGTGACTGGTTTAACATCTGTAAAGGTGTCAAGGATGCCTCATATCCCCAGTCTGCTTCTGTCTATATTCAGAGAAAGTAATGAGACAATAGCAGATGAGCTATGGGTGGGAGTCAATCATAGACTGTATATATAAATGGACAAAGCTAATAGCCGCGTTCCAAATAAAAAGTGAGCATGGGCACGTTTCCGGCTCCATCGACTCACTCATCAATTCACTTTCTATTGAAGAAACGTTGTCCCTCTCTCAGTAACTGCTACTTGTCAGGCTCAGGATTTAGATCTTGAAATGTTCACACTCACGGCACACTTTACTTAGTGGTCGAAACATAAACAACATACGTTTTTCAAACAACATAGTCCTTAGAACAACATCACTAGTGAGACTCCAGGATCTGCTAAACAAGGCAGATACTGTGTCAAGAGCATTCCAGCTCAAAATCTGCACAAACAAAACAAAATAATTTAATAATTTAATATTACGAGATCAGAACCAGACCGGGGGTACCAACATCCGCCCTGAGGTCTCAAGCTCTGCTTAAGAGCACTAAACTTAGACTCCTGAGAACACTGGTGTGGCCAGTGACACTGTACAGCTGTGAGGCTTGGACCCTACATGCTGCCGACACATCCTGAGGACCCTATGGACTACCCACAGAACAAATGAGTCTGTCTTTAAGGAAATGGGGACAGAGTGACTTCTAATATCAACTGTAAGAAAAAGCAAACTATAGTACTTTGGTCATATCACCAGGGGCCAAAATCTCAGCATATTCTGGAAGGGTACATAGATGACAAGAGGACGAGAGGGAAACAAAGGAGATGACCTCCAAGATTGGACCAAAACATCTCTTGGAAAGTGCACAGCCTTGGCAAGGCAACGACAGTGCAGTGGAGGATGCAGGTCGAGAGGTCGATGATCCCCGACTCTGAGAAATGAGGATGGGAAAAGGCAAGGCAGATGGCCCACCAGCTTTAGAACACCTGATCTCATCTGATCTCTGAAGTTAAGCAGGGTTGGGTCTGGTTAGAACTTGGATGGGAGACCGCTGGAAATGCCAGATGTTGTATAGGTGTAGGTGCTGGTGACTGAGCTTCTACTGCATACTGTTGTTGTGTCCTTAGACAAGACACTTCACCCACCTTCCCCGTGTATGAAAGTGGTGTGTGAGAGAGTGTTGGTAGTGCTCGCAGCTTGAATGAATAATGCAATGTAAAGATTGTAAAGATTATTCCAATGTGTAGTTAGTTATGAAGATATGGAGAGGGGTTCCCACTGCATGTATAAAGAACTGTTCTTCAAGTGTCTACCTGATACACAGCAGGTGGTCCCAACTTGCCAACACTTCAGTCAGTTTTCTCTCTTAACAGCCTTCACCAGAGAACAAAATTGTCCAATCTACACCTCAAGATGTTGAATTATTTATTCATTTAATCAACCCATAAAGATCACCCCTTCATGTAGCACCGACATACATCAAACTGTCAGATCTTGTACTTATATAAATATCACATAATTTGTATATACGAACATACAAATTATGCAATATTTGTTGCTATCTAATCCTAAACCTTTTTTTTTTTAAATGTATTAACATTTTAGCTCTAAAATATGATGTGAAATTTAGATTTTTACAGCACTTTTTATATAAGGATAAATAGGATAAAAGATAAAATAAGGATAAATACTCAAATAATAAACAAGAAGACATGTTTTTGTATCCATGGCAACAAAATGAAGCAAGAAATTTAAACCTGGTTCTATCCATTTTTTAAATTCATATATTTCAAATATGTGTAGTTTTAGCAGAGGGACAGAGAGAGAAGGGTGAGTCATGTTATGTGATTTTTGAAGAGCTTTTAAATCCATAATTTACACATTACTGTTACAAAAGGCAAAAGAACAGTTGAAGTGGAGAGGAGGAGGAGGAGGAGAGGAAGAGAGGAGGAGAAAAGAGGGGGAAGGAGGCACAAAGGATTAACAGAGGAGTGGGAGAGAGAAAGAGAAAGAGGATGACCTGAGCACACTTTGTTACACTTCAGCAAACTCCTGCACTTAGTCACTAACTGCTCAAACCGTTTATGTGACGTTGTTCATCTATTTTTAACTTAGAACATTGTTAAAGCCGCAGTAGAATATATTCAGAGGTACAGGGACCTGGGGTTTTCTAGACATTTCAAAAGTGTGATCAGGAAACGGCGATTGCAAAGTCTAAATTATACAGTTAATCAGCAAAAACAACAGCTTTGGTGTGGAGCAATAGTGACCACCTGCCCTGGTTCAGGAAGTCTATTTTCCATTCATTTTTCCCATAGACTTACCGAAAAATTCAAATGTCAAGAGTTCAAAGGCTAAGCAGAGGCTAAGCAACTACGTGGTGACTACATAACACATTTGTTTTAAGCCCAAAAAGCACATTTAAAACGCAAGATTCTCGAAATGTTTTAATAACTTAGCGGTTTATAAAGTTTCAGACACAGAATAAAATAATAGGTCTTGTGGCCATCAGTTACACACAACTAGCAAGCTTTCGAAATGTTTTTTTTTTTTTGGAATGTCTAGGGGGAAAATTAATGTGAAATTTACTTCTGGAACCAGGTGGTGGGCGCTCCATTGAGCTGCTGTCTAAAGTGGACGTTATTGTGCCCCTGAGCAGAGCACCTCACTCACATTCCCTCAGCCACCATGTGTGCAAGTGTGACATAGGCAGTGGTGGATGAAGTACTCAATTTTGTTACTTAAGTAAAAGTATAGATACAGAGGTAAAAAGTTACTGAGGTAAAAGTAAAAGTATCATTATGAAAAAATTTATTTAAGAGTAAAAAGTTGTGTTGTTAATTGTTAGTGTTAAATGTCATGATATTGATTAAAAATGACAACATTAACAATACAAATCATCATTTTTTAAATTTTTCTTATGAATTTTGTGTATTTATTTTTGCTTGCTCAAAGACGAAGCTTGAACTCAAAAACTTTAGTCAGGGTGTTAAATGCACAGGATTTGAGATCTAATTAAAAAAAGCTTGTAATGATTTTGATAAAGAATTGTGCTGAATTTTGTTAAACAGAAACAAATACATTTTTTTATTTGTATCTTTTTATTTGCTCAAATTATGAACTTGTTAAAAACAAACCCTCAGCCTTTTCAGCAGGTATCAAACAATAATAAAAAATACTTTTACTCAGTCCAGTTCAAAAATGTAGTGGAGTAGAAAGCAGAGATACCTACTCTCAAATGTAGTGAAGCAAAAG